>JANJXV010000938.1:0-256881 GCA_024803745.1 Megascapheus bottae | reverse complement strand
TGAAGTCAAAGAAAGGAGGTGTGGGAAGTCATAGAATGGAGGAGTGTGAAGTCATAGAGTGGAGGTGAGTGAAGTCACATATTCGAGGTCTGTGAAGTCATAGAATGGAGGTGTGTGAAGTCATAGAATGGAGGTGTGTGAAATCATAGAATGGAGGTTTGTGAAGTCACAGAATGGAGGTGTGTGAACTCAGAATGGAGGTGTTTGAAGTCACAGAATGGAGGTGTGTGAAGTCATAGCATGGAGGTATGTGAAATCATAGAATGGAAGTGTGTGAAGTCATAGAATGGCGGTGTGTGAAATCACAGAATTGAGGTGTTTGAAGTCATATATTAGAGGTGTGTGAAGTCAAAATGGATGTTTGAAGTCATAAAATGGAGGTCTGTGAAATCATAGAATGAGGGTGTGTGAGGTCATAGAATGGAGGTGTGTGAAGTCACAGAATGGAGGTGTGTGAACTCATAGAATGGAGGTGTGTGATGTCACAATGGAAGTGTGTGAGGTCATAGAAGGGAGGTGAGTGAAGTCACAGAATGGAGGTTGGAGACGTCAAAATGGAGGTGTGTGACCTCCTAAAATGGAGGTGTGTGAAGTCATAGAATGGAGGTGTGTGAAATCATAGAATGGAGGTTTGTGAAGTCACAGAATGGAGGTGTGTGAACTCAGAATGGAGGTGTGTGAAGTCACAGAATGGAGGTGTGTGAAGTCATAGCATGGAGGTATGTGAAATCATAGAATGGAAGTATGTGAAGTCATAGAATGGAGGTGTGTGAAATCACAGAATTGAGGTGTTTGAAGTCATATATTAGAGGTGTGTGAAGTCAAAATGGATGTTTGAAGTCATAGAATGGAGGTCTGTGAAATCATAGAATGAGGGTGTGTGAGGTCATAGAATGGAGGTGTGTGAAGTCACAGAATGGAGGTGTGTGAAATTATAAAATGGAGGTGTGTGAAGTCATAGAATGGAAGTGTGTGAAGTCACACAATGGAGGTGTGTGAAGTCACAGAATGGAGGTTTGTGAAGTCACAGAATGGAGGTGTGTGAACTCAGAATGGAGGTTTGTGAAGTCACAGAATGGAGGTGTGTGAAGTCATAGAATGGAAGTGTGTGAAGTCGTAGAATGGAGGTGTGTGAAGTCAGAATGGAGATGTGTCATGTCACCGAAAGGAGTTGTGTCAACTCAGAATGGAGGTGTGTGAAATCACAGAATGGAGGTTTGTGAAGTCATAGCATGGAGGTGCGTGAAGTCATAGAATGGATGTTTCTGAAGGAAAAATGAAGGTGTGTGAAGTCATAGAATGGAGGTGTAAGAAGTCAGAGAATGGAGGTGTGTGAAGTCAGAATGGAGGTGGGTAGTCATAGATTGGAGGTGGGTGACGTCATAGAAAGGAGGTGTGGTAAGTGATAGAATGGAGGAGTGTGAAGTCATAGAGTGCAGGTGAGTGAAGTCACAGATTCGAGGTCTGTGAAGTCATAGAATGGAGTTGTGTGATGTCAGAATGGAGGTGTGCGCAGTCATAGAATAGAGGTGTGTGAAGTCAGAATGGAGGTGTGTGAAGTCATAGATGGAGTTGTGTGAAGTCATAGTATGGAGGTGTGTGAAACCATAGAATGGAGTTTTGTGAAGTCACAGAATGAAGCTGTGTGAATTTAGAATGGAGGTGTGTGAAGTAATAGAATGGAGGTGTGTGAAGTCAAAATGGATGTGTGAAGTCATAGAATGGAGGTGTGTGAAATCATAGAATGAGGGTGTGTGAGGTCATAGAATGGAGGTGTGTGAAGTCACAGAATGGAGGTGTGTGAAGTCATAAAATGGAGGTGGGTGAAGTCATAGAAAGGAGGTGTGGGAAGTCATAGAATGGAGGAGTGTGAAGTCATAGACTGGAGGTGAGTGAAGTCATATATTCGAGGTCTGTGAAGTCATAGAATGGAGGTGTGTGAAGTCAGAATGGAGGTGTGTGAAGTCATAGAATAGAGGTGTGTGAACTCATAGAATGGAGGTGTGTGACGTCACAATGGAAGTGTGTGAAGTCATAGAATGGAGGTTTGTGAAGTCACAGAATGGAGGTGTGTGAAGTCATAGAATGGAGGTATGTGAAGTCACAGAATGGAGGTGTGTGAAGTCATAGAATGGAGGTGTGTGAAGTTATACAATGGATGTTTGTAAACTAAGAATGGAGGTGTGTGAAGTCATAGAATGGAGCTGTGTGAAGTCATGGAATGGAGATTTGTGAAGTCAAACATTGGAAGTGTGGGAAGTTACAGAAAGAAGATGTGTGAAGTCATAGAGTGGAGGAGTGTGAAGTCAGAATGCAGGTGTGGGAAGTCATATAATGGAGGTGTGTGAAGTCACAGAATGGAGGTGTGTGAAGTCATAGAATGGAGGTGTGTGAAGTCATAGAATGGAAGTGTGTGAAGTCACAGAATGGAGGTGTGTGAAGTCACAGAATGGAGGTGTGTGAAGTCACAGAATGGAAGTGTGCGAACACAGAATGGAGGTGTGTGAAGTCACAGAATGGAGGTGTGTGAAGTCATAGAATTGAAGTGTGTGAAGTCATAGAATGGAGGTGTGTGAAGACAGAATGGAGGTGTGTGAAGTCACCGAATGGAGTTGTGTGAACTCAGAATGGAGGTGTGTGAAGTCACAGAATGGAGGTTTGTGAAGTCATAGAATGAAGTTGTGTGAAGTCATAGAACTGATGTTTCTGAAGTAAGAATGAAGGTGTGTGAAGTCATAGAATGGAGGTGTGTAAACACATAGAATGGAGGTGTGCGAATTCACAGAATGAAGGTGTTTGTAGTCAGAATGGAGGTGTGTAGTCATAGATTGGAGGTGGTGAAGTCATAGAAAAGAGGTGTGGAAAGTCATAGAATGGAGGAGTGTGAAGTCATAGAGTGCAGGTGAGTGAAGTCACAGATTCGAGGTATGTGAAGTCATAGAATGGAGGTGTGTGATGTCAGAATGAAGGTGTTTGAAGTCATAGATGGAGGTGTGTGAAGTTAGAATGCATGTGTGGGAAGTCATAGAATGGAGGTGTGTGAAGTCATAGAATGGTGGTGTGTGAAGTCATAGAGTGGAAGTGTGTGAAGTCATAGAATGGAGGTGTGTGATGTCATAGAATGGAGGTGTGTGAAGTCATAGAATGGAGGTGGGTGAAGTCACGGAAGGGTGGTGTGTGAAATCACAGAATGGAGGTGTGTGAAGTCAAATAGGTGGTGTGAGAAGTCACAAATGTAAGTGTATGAAGTCACAGAATGGAGGTGTAAAGTCAAAATGATTGTGTGTGAAGTCAAAGAATGTAGGTGTGTGAAGTCATCGAATGGATGTGTGTGAAGTCACAGAATGGAGGTGTGTGAAGTCAGAATAGAGGTGTGCAAAGTCATAGAATGGAGGTGTGTGAAGTCAGAATGGTGGTGTGTGAAGTCATAGAATGGAGGTGTGTGACGTCAGAATAGAGGTGTGTGAAGTCATAGAATAGAGGTGTGTGAAGTAACAAAATGGAGGTGTGGGAAATCACAGAATGGAGGTGTGTGAAGTCACAGAATGGAGGTGTGTGAACTCAGAATGGAGGTATGTAAAGTCACAGAATGGAGGTGTATGAAGTCATAGAATGGAAGTGTGTGAAGTCATAGAATGGAGGTGTGTGAAGTCACAGAATGGATGGTATGAACTCATAGAATGGAGGTGTGTGAAGTCACAGAATTGAGGTGTTTGAAGTCATATATTGGAGGTGTGTGAAGTCAAAATGGACATGTAAATTCATAGAATGGAGGTGTGTGAAACCATAGAATGAGGGTGTGTGAGTTCATATAATGGAGATGTGTGAAGTCAGAATGCTGGTGTGTGAGGTCATATAATGGAGGTGTGTGAAGTCACAGAATGGAGGTGTGTGAAGTCATAGAATGGAGGTGTGTGACGTCATAGAATGGAAGTGTGTGAAGTCACAGAATGGAGGTGTGTGAAGTCACAGAATGGAGGTGTGTAAAGTCACAGAATGGAGGTGTGCAAACACAGAATGGAGGTGTGTGAAGTCAGAGAATGGAGGTGTGTGAAGTCACCGAATGGAGTTGTGTGAACTCAGAATGGAGGTGTGTGAAGTCACAGAATGGAGGTTTGTGAAGTCATAGAATGGAGTTGTGTGAAGTTATAGAACTGAGGTTTCTGAAGTAAGAATGAAGGTGTGTGAAGTCATAGAATGGAGGTGTGTGAACACATAGAATGGAGGTGTGCGAATTCACAGAATGAAGGTGTGTGAAGTCAGAATGGAGGTGTGTAGTCATAGATTAGAGGTGGTGAAGTCATAGAAGGGAGGTGTGGAAAGTCATAGAATGGAGGAGTGTGAAGTCATAGAGTGCAGGTGAGTGAAGTCAAAGATTCGAGGTCTGTGAAGTCATAGAATGGAGGTGTGTGATGTCAGAATGAAGGAGTGTGAAGTCATAGATCGAGTTGTGTGAAGTCATAGTATGGAGGTGTGTGAAATCATAGAATGGAGTTTTGTGAAGTCACAGAATGGAGCTGTGTGAATACAGAATGGAGGTGTGTGAAGTCATAGAATGTAGGTGTGTGAAGTCAGAACGGAGGTGTGTGAACGCATAGAATGGAGGTGAGTGACGTCACAATGGAAGTTTGTGAAGTCATAGAATGGAGGTGTGTGAAGTCACAGAATGGAGGTGTGTGAAATCATAGAATGGAGGTGTGTGAAGTCACAGAATGGAGGTGTTTGAAGTCATAAAATGGAGGTGTGTGAAGTTATTGAATGGATGTTTGTAAAGTAAGAATGAAGTTGTGTGAAGTCATAGAATAAATGTGTGACGTCAAAGAATGGAGGTGTGCGAAGTCATAGAATGGAGGTGTGTAAACTCAGAATGGAGGTGTGTGAAGTCATAGAATGGAGGTGTGTGAAGTTATAAAATGGAGGTGTGTGAAGTCATAGAATGGAATTGTGTGAAGTCATAGAACGGAGGTGTTTGAAGTCACAGAATGGACGGTATGAAGTCATAGAATGCAGGTGTGTGAAGTCACAGAATGGAGGTGTTTGAAGTCATAACATGGAGGTGTGTGAAGTTATTGAATGGATGTTTGTAAAGTAAGAATGAAGTTGTGTGAAGTCATAGAATAAATGTGTGACGTCAAAGAATGGAGGTGTGTGAAGTCATAGAATGGAGGTGTGTAAACTCAGAATGGAGGTGTGTGAAGTCAGAATGGAGGTGTGATGTCATAGAATGGAGGTGGGTGAAGTCATAGAATGGAATTGTGTGAAGTCATAGAATGGAGGTGTGTGAAGTCACAGAATTGAGATGTGTGACATCACAGAATGGAGGAGTGTGAACTCACAATGGAGGTGTGTAAAGTCACAGAATGGAGGTGTGTGAAGTCATAGAATGGAAGTGTGTGAAGTCTTAGAAAGGAGGTGTCTGGAGTCACAGAATGGAGGGTATGAGGTCATAGAATGGAGGTGTGTGAAGTGACAGAATTGAGGTGTTTGAAGTCATATATTGGAGGTGTGTGAAGTCAAAATGGATGTATGAAGTCATAGAATGGAGGTGTGTGAAATCATAGAATGAGGGTGTGTGAGGTCATAGAATGGAGGTGTGTGAAGTCACAGAATGGAGTTGTGTGAAGTCATAGAAAGGAGGTGTGGGATGTCATAGAATCAGGAGTGTGAAGTCATAGAGTGGAGGTGAGTGAAGTCACATATTCGAGGTCTGTGAAGTCATAGAATGGAGGTGTGTGAAGTCAGAATGGAGGTATGTGAAGTCATAGAATGGAGGTGTGTGAAGTCACAGAATGGAGGTGTGAGAAGTCAAAATGGAGGTGTGTGACGTCATAGAAGGGAGGTGTGTGAAATCATAGAATGGAGGTTTGTGAAGTCACAGAATGGATGTGTGTGAACTCAGAATGGAGGTGTGTGAAGTCACAGAATGGAGGTGTGTGAAGTCATAGCATGGAGGTATGTGAAATCATAGAGTGGAAGTGTGTGAAGTCATAGAATGGAGGTGTGTGAAATCAGAGATTTGAGGTGTTGGAAGTCATATATTAGAGGTGTGTGAAGTCAAAATGGAAGTTTGAAGTCATAGAATGGAGGTCTGTGAAATCATAGAATGAGGGTGTGTGCGGTCATAGAATGGAGGTGTGTGAAGTCACAGAATGGAGGTGTGTGAAGTTATAAAATGGAGATGTGTGAAGTCATAGAATGGAAGTGTGTGAAGTCACACAATGGAGGTGTGTGAAGTCACAGAATGGAGGTGTGTGAAGTCACAGAATGGAGGTGTGTGAACTCAGAATGGAGGTTTGTGAAGTCACAGAATGGAGGTGTGTGAAGTCATAGAATGGAAGTGTGTGAAGTCATAGAAAGGAAGGGTGTGAAGTCAGAATGGAGATGTGTGACATCACCGAATGGAGTTGTGTCAACTCAGAATGGAGGTGTGTGAAGTCAGAATGGAGGTGTGTGAAGTCACCGAATGCAGGTGTGTGAAGTCAAAATGGAAGTGTGTGAAGTCAGAATGCAGGTGTGGGAAGTCATAGAATGGAGGTGTGTGAAGTCATAGAATAGAGGTGTGTGAAGTCATAGAATGGAAGTGTGTGAAGTCACAGAATGGAGGTGTGTGACATCACAGAATGGAGGAGTGTGAACTCACAATGGAGGTGTGTAAAGTCACAGAACGGAGGTGTGTGAAGTCATAGAATGGAAGTGTGTGAAGTCATAGAATGGAGGTGTGTGGAGTCACAGAACGGAGGGTATGAGGTCATAGAATGGAGGTATGTGAAGTCACAGAATTGAGGTGTTTGAAGTCATATATTGGAAGTGTGTGAAGTCAAAATGGATGTGTAAAGTCATAGAATGGAGTTGTGTGAAATCATAGAATGAGGGTGTGTGAGGTCATAGAATGGAGGTGTGTGAAGTCACAGAATGGAGGTGTGTGAAGTCATAAAATGGAGGTGGGTGAAGTCATAGAAAGGAGGTGTGTGAAGTCATAGAATGGAGGAGTGTGAAGTCATAGAGTGGAGGTGAGGAAGTCATATATTCGAGGTCTGTGAAGTCATAGAATGGAGGTTTGTGAAGTCAGAATGGAGGTGTGTGAAGTCATAGAATGGAGGTTTGTGAACTCATAGAATGGAGGTGTGTGATGTCACAATGGAAGTGTGTGAAGTCATAGAACGGAGGTGTGTGAAATCACAGAATTGAGGTGTTTGAAGTCATATATTAGAGGTGTGTGCAGTCAAAATGGATGTTTGAAGTCATAGAAAGGAGGTCTGTGAAATCATATAATGATGGTGTGTGAGGTCATAGAATGGAGGTGTGTGAAGTCACAGAATGGAGGTGTGTGAAGTTATAAAATGGAGGTGTGTGAAGTTATAAAATGGAAGTGTGTGAAGTCACACAATGGAGGTGTGTGAAGTCACAGAATGTAGGTGTGTGAAGTCACAGTATGGAGGTGTGTGAACTCAGAATGGAGGTTTGTGAAGTCACAGAATGGAGGTGTGTGAAGTCATAGAATGGAAGTGTGTGAAGTCATAGAATGGAGGTGTGTGAAGTCAGAATGGATATGTGTGACGTCACCGAATGGAGTTGTGTCAACTCAGAATGGAGGTGTGTGAAGTCATAGAATGGAGGTTTGTGAAGTCATAGAATGGAGGTGTGTGAAGTCATAGAATGGATATTTCTGAAGGAAAAATGAAGGTGTGTGAAGTCAAAGAATGGAGCTGTGTGAAGTCAGAATTGAGGTGTGTGAAGTCACAGAATGGAGGTGTGTGAAGTCATAGAATGGAGGTGTGTGAAGTCATAGAATGTATGTTTGTGAAGTAAGAAGAAGGTGTGTGAAGTCATAGAACGGAGGTGTGTGAAGTCACAGAATGGAGGTGTGTGAAGTCATAGAATGGAGGTGTGTGAAGTCATAGAATGGAGGTGTGTGAAGTCATATAATGGAGGTGTGTGAAGTGACAGAATGGAGGTTTGTGAAGTCAGAATGGAGGTGTGAAGTCACAGAATGGAGGTGGGTGAAGTCATAGAATGGAGGTGTGTGAAATCATAGAATGGAGGTGTGTGAAATCACATAATGGAGGTGTGGGAAGTCCCAGAATGGAGGTGTGTGACGTCACAGAATGGAGATGTGTGAAGTCAGAATGGAGGTGTGTAAAGTCAGAGAATGGAGGTGTGTGAAGTCATAGAACGGAAGTGTGTGAAGTCATAGAATGGAGGTCTGTGAAGTCACAGAATGGAAGGTATGAACTCATATAATGGAGGTGTGTGAAGTCAGAGAATTGAGGTGTTTGAAGTCATATATTGGAGGTGTGTGAAGTCAAAATGGATGTGTGAAGTCATAGAATGGAGGTGTGTGAAATCATAGAATGAGGGTGTGTGAGGTCATAGAATGGAGGTGTGTGAAGTCACAGAATGGAGGTGTGTGAAGTCATAAAATGGAGGTGGGTGAAGTCATAGAGTGGAGGTGTGGGAAGTCATAGATTGGAGGATGTGAAGTATTAGAGTGGAGGTGAGTGAAGTCACATATTCGAGGTCTGTGAAGTCATAGAATGGAGGTGTGTGAAGTCAGAATGGAGGTGTGTGAAGTCATAGAATGGAGGTGTGTGAACTCATAGAATGGAGGTGTGTGACGTCACAAAGGAAGTGTGTGAAGTCATAGAATGGAGGTGTGTGAACTCAGAATGCAGGTGTGTGAAGTCACAGAATGGAGGTGTGTGAAGTCATAGCATGGAAGTATGTGAAATCATAGAATGGAAGTGTGTGAAGTCATAGAATGGAAGTGTGTGAAGTCATAGAATGGAGGTGTGTGAAGTCAGAATGGAGATGTGTGACGTCACAGAATGGAGGTTTGTGAAGTCATAGAATTGAGGTGTGTGAAGCCATAGAATGGATGTTTCTGAAGGAAAAATGAAGGTGTGTGAAGTCAAAGAATGGAGGTGTGTGAAGTCAGAGAATGGAGGTGTGTGAAGTCAGAATGGAGGTGGGTAGTCATAGATTGAAGGTGGGTGACTTCAATGAAAGGAGGTGTGGTAAGTCATAGAATGGAGGAGTGTGAAGTCATAGAGTGCAGGTGAGTGAAGTCACAGATTCGAGGTCTATGAAGTCATAGAATAGAGGTGTGTGATGTCAGAATGGAGGTGTGCGAAGTCATAGAATAGAGGTGTGTGATGTCAGAATGGAGTTGTGTGAATTCATAGATGGAGTTGTGTGAAGTCGTAGTATGGAGATGTGTGAAACCATAGAATGGAGTTTTGTGAAGTCACAGAATGGAGCTGTGTGAATTCAGAATGGAGGTCTGTGAAGTAATAGAATGGAGGTGTGTGAAGTCAGAATGGAGGTGTGTGAACTCATAGAATGGAGGTATGTGACGTCACAATGGAAGTGTGTGAAGTCATAGAATGGAGGTGTGTGAAGTCACAGAATGGAGGTGTGTGAAGTCATAGAATGGAAGTGTGTGAAGTCATAGAATTGAGGTGTGTGAAGTTATAGAATGGATGTTTGTAAAGTAAGAATGGAGGTGTGTGAAGTCATAGAATGGAGCTGTGTGAAGTCAGAATGGAGGTGTGTGAAGTCACAGAATGGAGGTGTGTGAAGTCACAGAATGGAGGTGTGTGAAGTCACAAAATGGAAGTGTGTGAAGTCATAGAATTGAGGTGTGTGACGTCAGAATGGAGGTGTGTGAAGTCACCGAATGCAGGTGTGTGAAGTCAAAATGGAGGTGTGTGAAGTCAAAGAATGGAGGTGTGTGAACTCATAGAATGGAGGTGTGTGAAGTCATGGAATGGAGGTTTGTAAAGTCAAATATTGGAAGTGTGGGAAGTTACAGAAAGAAGATGTGTGAAGTCATAGAATGGAGGTGTGTGAAGTCAGAATGCAGGTGTGGGAAGTCATAGAATGGAGGTGTGTGAAGTCATAGAATGGAGGTGTGTGAAGTCATAGAATGGAAGTGTGTGAAGTCATAGATTGGAGGTGTGTGATGTCACAGAATGGAGGTGTGTGAAGTCATAGAATGGAATTGTGTGAAGTCATAGAATGGAGGTGTGTGAAGTCACAGAATGGAGGTGTGTGACATCACAGAATGGAGGAGTGTGAACTCACAATGGAGGTGTGTAAAGTCACAGAACGGAGGTGTGTGAAGTCATAGAATGGAAGTGTGTGAAGTCATAGAATGGAGGTGTGTGGAGTCACAGAATGGAGGGTATGAGGTCATAGAATGGAGGTATGTGAAGTCACAGAATTGAGGTGTTTGAAGTCATATATTGGAAGTGTGTGAAGTCAAAATGGATGTGTAAAGTCATAGA
This sequence comes from Megascapheus bottae, assembly GCA_024803745.1. Lineage (NCBI taxonomy): Eukaryota > Metazoa > Chordata > Mammalia > Rodentia > Geomyidae > Megascapheus > Megascapheus bottae. The sequence continues at coordinate 246,595 of JANJXV010000938.1, read as the reverse complement.
ATGGAGTTGTGTGAAATCATAGAATGAGGGTGTGTGAGGTCATAGAATGGAGGTGTGTGAAGTCACAGAATGGAGGTGTGTGAAGTCATAAAATGGAAGTGGGTGAAGTCATAGAAAGGAGGTGTGTGAAGTCATAGAATGGAGGAGTGTGAAGTCATAGAGTGGAGGTGAGGAAGTCATATATTCGAGGTCTGTGAAGTCATAGAATGGAGGTTTGTGAAGTCAGAATGGAGGTGTGTGAAGTCATAGAATGGAGGTTTGTGAACTCATAGAATGGAGGTGTGTGATGTCACAATGGAAGTGTGTGAAGTCATAGAACGGAGGTGTGTGAAATCACAGAATTGAGGTGTTTGAAGTCATATATTAGAGGTGTGTGCAGTCAAAATGGATGTTTGAAGTCATAGAATGGAGGTCTGTGAAATCATATAATGATGGTGTGTGAGGTCATAGAATGGAGGTGTGTGAAGTCACAGAATGGAGGTGTGTGAAGTTATAAAATGGAGGTGTGTGAAGTTATAAAATGGAAGTGTGTGAAGTCACAGAATGGAGGTGTGTGAAGTCATAGAATGGAAGTGTGTGAAGTCATAGAATGGAGGTGTGTGAAGTCAGAATGGATATGTGTGACGTCACCGAATGGAGTTGTGTCAACTCAGAATGGATGTGTGTGAAGTCATAGAATGGAGGTTTGTGAAGTCATAGAATGGAGGTGTGTGAAGTCATAGAATGGATGTTTCTGAAGGAAAAATGAAGGTGTGTGAAGTCAAAGAATGGAGCTGTGTGAAGTCAGAATTGAGGTGTGTGAAGTCACAGAATGGAGGTGTGTGAAGTCATAGAATGGAGGTGTGTGAAGTCATAGAATGTATGTTTGTGAAGTAAGAAGAAGGTGTGTGAAGTCATAGAACGGAGGTGTGTGAAGTCACAGAATGGAGGTGTGTGAAGTCATAGAATGGAGGTGTGTGAAGTCATAGAATGGAGGTGTGTGAAGTCATATAATGGAGGTGTGTGAAGTGACAGAATGGAGGTTTGTGAAGTCAGAATGGAGGTGTGAAGTCACAGAATGGAGGTGGGTGAAGTCATAGAATGGAGGTGTGTGAAATCATAGAATGGAGGTGTGTGAAATCACATAATGGAGGTGTGGGAAGTCACAGAATGGAGGTGTGTGACGTCACAGAATGGAGATGTGTGAAGTCAGAATGGACGTGTGTAAAGTCAGAGAATGGAGGTGTGTGAAGTCATAGAATGGAAGTGTGTGAAGTCATAGAATGGAGGTCTGTGAAGTCACAGAATGGAAGGTATGAACTCATATAATGGAGGTGTGTGAAGTCACAGAATTGAGGTGTTTGAAGTCATATATTGGAGGTGTGTGAAGTCAAAATGGATGTGTGAAGTCATAGAATGGAGGTGTGTGAAATCATAGAATGAGGGTGTGTGAGGTCATAGAATGGAGGTGTGTGAAGTCACAGAATGGAGGTGTGTGAAGTCATAAAATGGAGGTGGGTGAAGTCATAGAGTGGAGGTGTGGGAAGTCATAGATTGGAGGAGTGTGAAGTATTAGAGTGGAGGTGAGTGAAGTCACATATTCGAGGTCTGTGAAGTCATAGAATGGAGGTGTGTGAAGTCAGAATGGAGGTGTGTGAAGTCATAGAATGGAGGTGTGTGAACTCATAGAATGGAGGTGTGTGACGTCACAAAAGAAGTGTGTGAAGTCATAGAATGGAGGTGTGTGAAGTCACAGAATGGAGGTGTGAGAAGACAAAATGGAGGTGTGTGACGTCATAAAATGGAGGTGTGTGAAGTCATAGAATGGAGGTGTGTGAAATCATAGAATGGAGGTATGTGAAGTCACAGAGTGTAGGTGTGTGAACTCAGAATGGAGGTGTGTGAAGTCACAGAATGGAGGTGTGTGAAGTCATAGCATGGAGGTATGTGAAATCATAGAATGGAAGTGTGTGAAGTCATAGAATGGAGGTGCGTGAAGTCACAGAATGAAGGTGATTGAAGTCATAGAATGGAGGTGTGTGAATTCACAGAAGGGATGTGTGTGAAGTCACATAATGGAGGTGTGTGAAGTCAAAATAGAGGTGTGTGACGTCATAAACTTGAGGTGTGTGAAGTCATAGAATGGAGGTGTGAGAAATCATAGAATGAAGGTTTGTGAAGTCACAGAATGGAGGTGTGTGAAGTCACAGAATGGAGGTTTGTGAAGTGATAGAATGGAGGTATATGAAGTCAAATTGGAGGGGTGTGAGGTCGGATAATGGAGGTGTGTGAAGTCAAAGAATGGAGGTGGGTGAAGTCACAGAAAGGAGGTGTGTGAAGTCATAGAATGGAGGTGTGTGAAGTCACAGAATGGACGGGTATGAAGTCATATATTTTAGGTGTGTGAAGTCAAAATGGATGTGTAAAATCATAGAATGGAGGTGTGTTAAGTCATAGAATGTTGGTGTGTGAAGTCATAGAATGGAGGTGTGTGAAGTCACGGAATGGAGGTGTGTGAAGTCACAGAATGGAAGTGTGTGAAGTCATAGATTGGAGGTGTGTGAAGTCAGAATGGAGGTGTGTGAAGTCACCGAATGGAGGTGTGTGAACTCCGAATGGAGGTGTGTGAAGTCACAGAATGGAGGTTTGCGAAGTCATAGAATGGAGGTGTGTGAAGTCATAGAATGGATGTTTCTGAATTAAGAATGAAGGTGTGTGAAGTCATAGAATGGAGGTGTGTGAAGACAAAATTTTGGTGTTGAACTCATAGAATGGATGTTTGTGAACTAATAGAATGGAGGTGTTTGAAGTCGTGGAATGGAGGTGTGTGAAGTCAAAGAATGGAGGTGTGTGAAGTCAAACAATGGTGGTTTCTGAAGTCACAGAATGGAAGTGTCTGAAGTCACAGAATGGAAGTGTGTGAAGTCAAAACGGAGGTGTGTGATGTCAAAGAATGGAGGTGTGTGAAGTCACAGAATGGTGGTGTGTGAAATCAAAATGGTGGTGTGTGAAGTCACAAATGGAGGTGTGTGAAGTCACAGAATGTAGGTGTGTGAAGTCAAAATGGAGTTGTGTGAAGTCAAAGAATGGAGGTGAGTGAACTCATAGAATGGAGGTGTGTAAAGTCATGGAATGGTGGTTTATGAAGTCAAACATTGGAATTGTGGTAAGTTACAGAAAGAAGATGTGTGAAGTCATACAATGGAGGTGTGTGAGTCAGAATGCATGTGTAGGAAGTCATAGAATGGAGGTGGGTGAAGTCATAGAATGGTGGTGTGTGAAGTCATAGAATGGAAGTGTGTAAAGTCATAGAATGGAGGTGTGTAATGTCATAGGATGGAGGTGTGTGAAGTCATAGAATGGAGGTGGGTGAAGTCACGGAAGGGAGGTGTGTGAAATCACAGAATGGAGGTGTGTGAAGTCACAGAATGGAGGTGTGTGAAGTCACAGAATGGAGGTGTGTGAAGTCACAGAATGGAGATGTGTGAAGTCAAAAAGGTGGTGTGAGAAGTCACAAATGTAAGTGTGTGAAGTCACAGAATGGAGGTGTGAAGTCAAAATGGTTGTGTGTGAAGTCAAAGAGTGTAGGTGTGTGAAATCATCGAATGGAGGTGTATGAAGTCACAGAATGGAGGTGTGTGAAGTCACAGAATGGAAGTGTGTGAAGTCAAAACGGAGGTGTGTGATGTCAAAGAATGGAGGTGTGTGAAGTCACAGAATGGTGGTGTGTGAAATCAAAATGGTGGTGTGTGAAGTCACAAATGGAGGTGTGTGAAGTCACAGAATGTAGGTGTGTGAAGTCAAAATGGAGGTGTGTGAAGGGAAAGAATGGAGGTGTGTGAACTCATAGAATGGAGGTGTGTGAAGTCATGGAATGGAGGTTTGTGAAGTCAAATATTGGAAGTGTGGGAAGTTACAGAAAGAAGATGTGTGAAGTCATAGAATGGAGGTGTGTGAAGTCAGAATGCAGGTGTGGGAAGTCATAGAATGGAGGTGTGTGATGTCATAGAATGGAGGGGTGTGAAGTCATAGAATGGAAGTGTGTGAAGTCATAGAATGGAGGTGTGTGATGTCACAGAATGGAGGTGTGTGAACTCATAGAATGGAAGTGTGTGAAGTCATAGAATGGAGGTGTGTGGAGTCACAGAATGGAGGGTATGAGGTCATAGAATGGAGGTATGTGAAGTCACAAAACTGAGGTGTTTGAAGTCATATCTTGGAGGTGTGTGAAGTCAAAATGGATGTGTAAAGTCATAGAATGGAGTTGTGTGAAATCATAGAATGAGGGTGTGTGAGGTCATAGAATGGAGGTGTGTGGAGTCACAGAATGGAGGGTATGAGGTCATAGCATGGAGGTGTGTGAAATCACAGAATTGAGGTGTTTGAAGTCATATATTAGAGGTGTGTGAAGTCAAAATGGATGTTTGAAGTCATAGAATGGAGGTCTGTGAATTCATAGAATGAGGGTGTGTGAGGTCATAGAATGGAGGTGTGTGAAGTCACAGAATGGAGGTGTGTGGAGTTATAAAATGGAGGTGTGTGAAGTAATAAAATGGAAGTGTATGAAGTCACACAATGGAGGTGTGTGAAGTCACAGAATGGAGGTGTGTGAAGTCACAGAATGAAGGTGTGTGAACTCAGAATGGAGGTTTGTGAAGTCATAGAATGGAGGTGTGTGAAGTCATAGAATTGAAGTGTGTGAAGTCATACAATGGGGGTGTGTAATATCAGAATGGAGATGTGTCACGTCACCGAATGGAGTTGTGTCAACTCAGAATGGAGGTGTGTGAAGTCACAAAATGGAGGTTTGTGAAGTCATAGAATGGAGGTGTGTGAAGTCATAGAATGGATGTTTCTGAAGGAAAAATGAAGGTGTGTGAAGTCAAAGAATGGAGGTGTGTGAAGTCACAGAATGGAGGTGTGTGAAGTCAGAATGGAGGTGGGTAGTCATAGATTGGAGGTGGGTGACGTCAAAGAAAGGAGGTGAGGTAAGTCATAGAATGGAGGAGTGTGAAGTCATAGAGTGCAGGTGAGTGAAGTCACAGATTCGAGGTCTGTGAAGTCATAGAATAGAGGTGTGTGATGTCAGAATGGAGATGTGCGAAGTCATAGAATAGAGGTGTGCGATGTCATAATGGAGGTGTGTGAAGTCATAGATGGAGTTGTGTGAAGTCGTAGTATGGAGGTGTGTGAAACCATAGAATGGAGTTTTGTGAAGTCACAGAATGGAGCTGTGTGAATTCAGTATGGAGGTGTGTGAAGTAATAGAATGGAGGTGTGTTAAGTCAGAATGGAGGTGTGTGAACTCATAGAATGGAGGTGTGTGACGTCACAATGGAAGTGTGTGAAGTCATAGAATGGAGGTGTGTGAAGTCACAGAATGGAGGTGTGTGACGTCAGAGAATGGAAGTGTGTGAAGTCATAGACTTGAGGTGTGTGAAGTTATAGAATGGATGTTTGTAAAGTAAGAATGGAGGTGTGTGAAGTCATAGAATGGAGCTGTGGGAAGTCAGAATGGAGGTGTGTGAAGTCACAGAATGAAGGTGTGTGAAGTCATAGAATGGAGGTGTGTGAAGTCATAGAATGTATGTTTGTGAAGTAAGAAGAAGGTGTGTGAAGTCATAGAATGAAGGTGTGTGAAGTCACAGAATGGAGGTGTGTGAAGTAATAGAATGGAGGTGTGTGAAGTCATAGAATGTAGGTGTGTGAAGTCATATAATGGAGGTGTGTAGTGACAGAATGGAGGTGTGTGAAGTCAGAATGGAGGTGTGAAGTCATAGAGTGGAGGTGGGTGAAGTCATAGAATGGAGGTGTGTGAAATCATAGAATGGAGGTGTGTGAAATCACATAATGGAGATGTGGGAAGTCACAGAATGGAGGTGTGTTACGTCACAGTATGGAGATGTGTGAAGTCAGAATGGAGGTGTGTAAAGTCACAGAATGGAGGTGTGTGAAGTCATAGAACGGAAGTGTGTGAAGTCATAGAATGGAGGTCTCTGAAGTCACAGAATGGAAGGTATGAACTCATATAATGGAGGTGTGTAAAGTCACAGAATTGAGGTGTTTGAAGTCATATATTGGAGGTGTGTGAAGTCAAAATGGATGTGTGAAGTCATAGAATGGAGGTGTGTGAAATCATAGAATGAGGGTGTGTGAGGTCATAGAATGGAGGTGTGTGAAGTCACGGAATGGAGGTTTGTGAAGTCATAAAATGGAGGTGGGTGAAGTCATAGAAAGGAGGTGTGGGAAGTCATAGATTGGAGGAGTGTGAAGTATTAGAGTGGAGGTGAGTGAAGTCACATATTCGAGGTCTGTGAAGTCATAGAATGGAGGTGTGTGAAGTCAGGATGGAGGTGTGTGAAGTCATAGAATGGAGGTGTGTGAACTCATAGAATGGAGGTGTGTGACGTCACAAAGGAAGTGTGTGAAGTCATAGAATGGAGGTGTGTGAAGTCACAGAATGGAGGTGTGAGAAGACAAAATGGAGGTGTGTGACGTCATAAAATGGAGGTGTGTGAAGTCATAGAATGGAGGTGTGTGAAATCATAGAATGGAGGTTTGTGAAGTCACAGAATGTAGGTGTGTGAACTCAGAATGGAGGTGTGTGAAGTCACAGAATGGAGGTGTGTGAAGTCATAGCATGGAGGTATGTGAAATCATAGAATGGAGGTGTGTGAAGTCACAGAATGAAGGTGTTTGAAGTCATAGAATGGAGGTGTGTGAAGTCACAGAAGGGATGTGTGTGAAGTCACATAATGGAGGTGTGTGAAGTCAAAATAGAGGTGTGTGACGTCATATACTTGAGGTGTGTGAAGTCATAGAATGGAGGTGTGATAAATCATAGAATGGAGGTTTGTGAAGTCACAGAATGGAGGTGTGTGAAGTCACAGAATGGAGGTTTGTGAAGTCATAGAATGGAGGTATATGAAGTCAAATTGGAGGTGTGTGAAGGCGGATAATGGAGGTGTGTGAAGTCAAAGAATGGAGGTGGGTGAAGTCACAGAAAGGAGGTGTGTGAAGGCATAGAATGGAGGTGTGTGAAGTCACAGAATGGACGGGTATGAAGTCATATATTTTAGGTGTGTGAAGTCAAAATGGATGTGTGAAATCATAGAATGGAGGTGTGTTAAGTCATAGAATGTTGGTGTGTGAAGTCATAGAATGGAGGTGTGTGAAGTCACAGAATGGAGGTGTGTGAAGTCACGGAATGGAGGTGTGTGAAGTCACAGAATGGAAGTGTGTGAAGTCATAGATTGGAGGTGTGTGAAGTCAGAATGGAGGTGTGTGAAGTCACCGAATGGAGGTGTGTGAACTCCGAATGGAGGTGTGTGAAGTCACAGAATGGAGGTTTGCGAAGTCATAGAATGGAGGTGTGTGAAGTCATAGAATGGATGTTTCTGAATTAAGAATGATGGTGTGTGAAGTCATAGAATGGAGGTGTGTGAAGACAAAATTTTGGTGTTGAACTCATAGAATGGATGTTTGTGAACTAATAGAATGGAGGTGTTTGAAGTCGTGGAATGGAGGTGTGTGAAGTCAAAGAATGGAGGTGTGTGAAGTCAAACAATGGTGGTTTCTGAAGTCACAGAATGGAGGTGTGTGAAGTCACAGAATGGAAGTGTGTGAAGTCAAAACGGAGGTGTGTGATGTCAAAGAATGGAGGTGTGTGAAGTCACAGAATGGTGGTGTGTGAAATCAAAATGGTGGTGTGTGAAGTCACAAATGGAGGTGTGTGAAGTCACAGAATGTAGGTGTGTGAAGTCAAAATGGAGTTGTGTGAAGTCAAAGAATGGAGGTGAGTGAACTCATAGAATGGAGGTGTGTGAAGTCATGGAATGGTGGTTTGTGAAGTCAAACATTGGAAGTGTGGGAAGTTACAGAAAGAAGATGTGTGAAGTCATACAATGGAGGTGTGTGAGTCAGAATGCATATGTAGGAAGTCATAGAATGGAGGTGTGTGAAGTCATAGAATGGTGGTGTGTGAAGTCATAGAATGGAAGTGTGTGAAGTCATAGAATGGAGGTGTGTGATGTCATAGAATGGAGGTGTGTGAAGTCATAGAATGGAGGTGGGTGAAGTCACGGAAGGGAGGTGTGTGAACTCACAGAATGGAGGTGTGTGAAGTCACAGAATTGAGGTGTGTGAAGTCACAGAATGGAGGTGTGTGAAGTCACAGAATGGAGATGTGTGAAGTCAAAATGGTTGTGTGTGAAGTCAAAGAGTGTAGGTGTGTGAAGTCATCGAATGGAGGTGTCTGAAGTCACAGAATGGAGGTGTGTGAAGTCACAGAATGGAAGTGTGTGAAGTCAAAACGGAGGTGTGTGATGTCAAAGAATGGAGGTGTGTGAAGTCACAGAATGGTGGTGTGTGAAATCAAAATGGTGGTGTGTGAAGTCACAAATGGAGGTGTGTGAAGTCACAGAATGTAGGTGTGTGAAGTCGAAATGGAGGTGTGTGAAGGCAAAGAATGGAGGTGTGTGAACTCATAGAATGGAGGTGTGTGAAGTCATGGAATGGAGGTTTGTGAAGTCAAATATTGGAAGTGTGGGAAGTTACAGAAAGAACATGTGTGAAGTCATAGAATGGAGGTGTGTGATGTCAGAATGCAGGTGTGGGAAGTCATAGAATGGAGGTGTGTGAAGTCATAGAATGGAGGTGTGTGAAGTCATAGAATGGAAGTGTGTGAAGTCATAGAATGGAGGTGTGTGATGTCACAGAATGGAGGTGTGTGAAGTCATAGAAGGAATTGTGTGAAGTCATAGAATGGAGGTGTGTGAAGTCACAGAAGGGAGGTGTGTGACATCACAGAATGGAGGACTGTGAACTCACAATGGAGGTTTGAAAGGTCACAGAATGAAGGTGTGTGAAGTCATAGAATGGAAGTGTGTGAAGTCATAGAATGGAGGTGTGTGGAGTCACAGAATGGAGGGTATGAGGTCATAGAATGGAGGTATGTGAAGTCACAGAATTGAGGTGTTTGAAGTCATATGTTGGAGTGTGTGAAGTCAAAATGGATGTGTAAAGTCATAGAATGGAGTTGTGTGAAATCATAGAATGAGGGTGTGTGAGGTCATAGAATGGAGGTGTGTGAAGTCACAGAATGGAGGTGTGTGAAGTCATAAAATGGAGGTGGGTGAAGTCATAGAAAGGAGGTGTGGGAAGACATAGAATGGAGGAGTGTGAAGTCATAGAGTGGAGGTGGGTGAAGTCATATATTCGAGGTCTGTGAAGTCATAGAATGGAGGTGTGTGAAGTCAGAATGGAGGTGTGTGAACTCAGAATGGAGGTGTGTGAATTCACAGAATGGAGGTGTGTGAGGTCATAGCATGGAGGTATGTGAAATCATAGAATGGAAGTGTGTGAAGTCATAGAATGGAGGTGTGTGAAATCACAGGATTGAGGTGTTTGAAGTCATATATTAGAGGTGTGTGAAGTCAAAACGGATGTTTGAATTCATAGAATGGAGGTCTGTTTAATCATAGAATGAGGGTGTGTGAGGTCATAGAATGGAGGTGTGTGAAGTCACAGAATGGAGGTGTGTGAAGTTATAAAATGGAGGTGTGTGAAGTCATAAAATGGAAGTGTGTGAAGTCACACAATGGAGGTGTGTGAAGTCACAGAATGGAGGTGTGTGAAGTCACAGAATGGAGGTGTGTGAACACAGAATGTAGGTTTGTGAAGTCATAGAATGGAGGTGTGTGAAGTCATAGAATGGAAGTGTGTGAAGTCATAGAATGGAGGTGTGTGAAGTCAGAATGGAGATGTGTGACGTCACCGAATGGAGTTGTGTCAACTCAGAATGGAGGTGTGTGAAGTCACAGAATGGAGGTTTGTGAAGTCATAGAATGGAGGTGTGTGAAGTCATAGAATGGATGTTTCTGAAGGAAAATGCAGGTGTGTGAAGTAAAATAATGGAGGTGTGTGAACTCATAGAATGGAGGTGTGTGATGTCACAAAGGAAGTGTGTGAAGTCATAGAATGGAGGTGTGTGAAGTCACAGAATGGAGGTGTGAGAAGTCGAAACGGAGGTGTGTGACGTCATAAAATGGAGGTGTGTGAAGTCATAGAATGGAGGTGTGTGAAATCATAGAATGGAGGTTTGTGAAGTCACAGAGTGTAGGTGTGTGAACTCAGAATGGAGGTGTGTGAAGTCACAGAATGGAGGAGTGTGAAGTCATAGCATGGAGGTATGTGAAATCATACAATGGAAGTGTGTGAAGTCATAGAATGGAGGTGTGTGAAGTCACAGAATGAAGGTGTTTGAAGTCATAGAATGGAGGTGTGTGAAGTCACAGAAGGGATGTGTGTGAAGTCACATAATGGAGGTGTGTGAAGTCAAAATAGAGGTGTGTGACGTCATAAACTGGAGGTGTGTGAAGTCATAGAATGGAGGTGTGAGAAATCATAGAATGAAGGTTTGTGAAGTCACAGAATGGAGGTGTGTGAAGTCACAGAATGGAGGTTTGTGAAGTGATAGAATGGAGGTATATGAAGTCAAATTGGAGGGGTGTGAAGTCGGATAATGGAGGTGTGTGAAGTCAAAGAATGGAGGTGGGTGAAGTCACAGAAAGGAGGTGTGTGAAGTCATAGAATGGAGGTGTGTGAAGTCACAGAATGGACGGGTATGAAGTCATATATTTTAGGTGTGTGAAGTCAAAATGGATGTGTGAAATCATAGAATGGAGGTGTGTTAAGTCATAGAATATTGGTGTGTGAAGTCATAGAATGGAGGTGTGTGAAGTCACAGAATGGAGGTGTGTGAAGTCACGGAATGGAGGTGTGTGAAGTCATAGAATGGAAGTGTGTGAAGTCATAGAATGGAGGTGTGTGAAGTCAGAATTGAGGTGTGTGAAGTCACCGAGTGGAGGTATGTGAACTCCGAATGGAGGTGTGTGAAGTCACAGAATGGAGGTTTGCGAAGTCATAGAATGGAGGTGTGTGAAGTCATAGAATGGATGTTTCTGAATTAAGAATGAAGGTGTGTGAAGTCATAGAATGGAGGTGTGTGAAGACAAAATTTTGGTGTTGAACTCATAGAATGGATGTTTGTGAACTAATAGAATGGAGGTGTTTGAAGTCGTGGAATGGAGGTGTGTAAAGTCAAAGAATGGAGGTGTGTGAAGTCAAACAATGGTGGTGTCTGAAGTCACAGAATGGAGGTGTGTGAAGTCACAGAATGGAAGTGTGTGAAGTCAAAACGGAGGTGTGTGATGTCAAAGAATGGAGGTGTGTGAAGTCACAGAATGGTGGTGTGTGAAATCAAAATGGTGCTGTGTGAAGTCACAAATGGAGGTGTGTGAAGTCACAGAATGTAGGTGTGTGAAGTCAAAATGGAGTTGTGTGAAGTCAAAGAATGGAGGTGAGTGAACTCATAGAATGGAGGTGTGTGAAGTCATGGAATGGTGGTTTGTGAAGTCAAACATTGGAAGTGTGGGAAGTTACAGAAAGAAGATGTGTGAAGTCATACAATGGAGGTGTGTGAGTCAGAATGCATGTGTAGGAAGTCATAGAATGGAAGTGTGTGAAGTCATAGAATGGTGGTGTGTGAAGTCATAGAATGGAAGGGTGTGAAGTCATAGAATGGAGGTGTGTGATGTCATAGAATGGAGGTGTGTGAAGTCATAGAATGGAGGTGGGTGAAGTCACGGAAGGGAGGTGTGTGAAATCACAGAATGGAGGTGTGTGAAGTCACAGAATGGAGGTGTGTGAAGTCACAGAATGGAGGTGTGTGAAGTCACAGAATGGAGATGTGTGAAGTCAAAAAGGTGGTGTGAGAAGTCACAAATGTAAGTGTGTGAAGTCACAGAATGGAGGTGTGAAGTCAAAATGGTTGTGTGTGAAGTCAAAGAGTGTAGGTGTGTGAAGTCATCGAATGGAGGTGTCTGAAGTCACAGAATGGAGGTGTGTGAATTCACAGAATGGAAGTGTGTGAAGTCATAGAATGGAGGTGTGTGATGTCACAGAATGGAGGTGTGTGAAGTCATACAATGGAATTGTGTGAAGTCATAGAATGGAGGTGTGTGAAGTCACAGAAGGGAGGTGTGTGACATCACAGAATGGAGGAGTGTGAACTCACAATGGAGGTGTGTAAAGTCACAGAATGGAGGTGTGTGAAATCATAGAATGGAAGTGTGTGAAGTCATAGAACGAAGGTGTGTGGAGTCACAGAATGGAGGGTATGAGGTCATAGAATGGAGGTATGTGAAGTCACAGAATTGAGGTGTTTGAAGTCATATATTGGAGGTGTGTGAAGTCAAAATGGATGTGTAAAGTCATAGAATGGAGTTGTGTGAAATCATAGAATGAGGGTGTGTGAGGTCATAGAATGGAGGTGTGTGAAGTCACAGAATTGAGGTGTGTGAAGTCATAAAATGGAGGTGGGTGAAGTCATAGAAAGGAGGTGTGGGAAGTCATAGAATGGAGGAGTGTGAAGTCATAGAGTGGAGGTGAGTGAAGTCATATATTCGAGGTCTGTGAAGTCATAGAATGGAGGTTTGTGAAGTCAGAATGGAGGTGTGTGAAGTCATAGAATGGAGGTTTGTGAACTCATAGAATGGAGGTGTGTGATGTCACAATGGAAGTGTGTGAAGTCATAGAATGGAGGTGTGTGAAGTCACAGAATGGAGGTGTGAGAAGTCAAAATGGAGGTGTGTGACGTCATAAAATGGAGGTGTGTGATGTCATAGAATGGAGGTGTGTGAAATCATAGAATGGAGGTTTGTTAAGTCACAGAATGGAGGTGTGTGAACTCAGAATGGAGGTGTGTGAAGTCACAGAATGGAGGTGTGTGAGGTCATAGCATGGAGGTATGTGAAATCATAGAATGGAAGTGTGTGAAGTCATAGAATGGAGGTGTGTGAAATCACAGAATTGAGGTGTTTGAAGTCATATATTAGAGGTATGTGAAGTCAAAATGGATGTTTGAAGTCATAGAATGGAGGTCTGTGAAATCATAGAATGAGGGTCTGTGAGGTCATAGAATGGAGGTGTGTGAAGTCACAGAACGGAGGTGTGTGAAGTTATAAAATGGAGGTGTGTGAAGTCATAAAATGGAAGTGTGTGAAGTCACAAATGGAGGTGTGTGAAGTCACAGAATGGAGGTGTGTGAAGTCACAGAATGGAGGTGTGTGAACTCAGAATGGAGGTTTGTGAAGTCATAGAATGGAGGTGTGTGAAGTCATAGAATGGAAGCGTGTGAAGTCATAGAATGGAGGTGTGTGAAGTCAGAATGGAGATGTGTGACGTCACAGAATGGAGTTGTGTCAACTCAGAATGGAGGTGTGTGAAGTCACAGAATGGAGGTTTGTGAAGTCAAATAATGGAGGTGTGTGAAGTCAGAGAATGGAGGTGTGTGAAGTCAGAATGGAGGTGGGTAGGCATAGATTGGAGGTGGGTGACGTCAAAGAAAGAAGGTGGGGTAAGTCATAGAATGGAGGAGTGTGAAGTCATAGAGTGCAGGTGAGTGAAGTCACAGATTCGAGGTCTGTGAAGTCATAGAATAGAGGTGTGTGATGTCAGAATGGAGGTGTGCGAAGTCATAGAATAGAGGTGTGTGATGTCAGAATGGAGGTGTGTGAAGTCATAGATGGAGTTGTGTGAAGTCGTAGTATGGAGGTGTGTGAAACCATAGGATGGAGTTTTGTGAAGTCACAGAATGGAGCTGTGTGAATTCAGAATGGAGGTGTGTGAAGTAATAGAATGGAGGTGTGTTTAGTCAGAATGGAGGTGTGTGAACTCATAGAATGGACGTGTGTGACGTCACAATGGAAGTGTGTGAAGTCATAGAATGGAGGTGTGTGAAGTCACAGAATGGAGGTGTGTGAAGTCATAGAATGGAAGTGTGTGAAGTCATAGAATTGAGGTGTGTGAAGTTATAGAATGTATGTTTGTAAAGTAAGAATGGAGGTGTGTGAAGTCATAGAATGGAGCTGTGTGAAGTCAGAATGGAGGTGTGTGAAGTCACAGAATGGAGGTGTGTGAAGTCACAGAATGGAGGTGTGTGAAGTCACAGAATGGAAGTGTGTGAAGTCATAGAATTGAGGTGTGTGAAGTCAGAAAGGAAGTGTGTGAAGTCACCGAATGCAGGTGTGTGAACTCCGAATGGAGGTGTGTGAAGTCACAGAATGGAGGTTTGCGAAGTCATAGAATGGAGCTGTGTGAAGTCAGAATGGAGGTGTGTGAAGTCAAACAATGGTGGTGTGTGAAGTCACAGAATGGAGGTGTGTGAAGTCACAGAATGGAAGTGTGTGAAGTCAAAACGGAGGTTTGTAAACTCAAGGAATGGAGGTGTGTGAAGTCACAGAATGGAGGTGTGTGAAATCAAAATGGTGGTGTGTGAAGTCACAAATGGAGGTGTGTGAAGTCAGAGATTGTAGGTGTGTGAAGTCAAAATGGAGGTGTGTGAAGTCAAAGAATGGAGGTGTGTGAACTCATAGAATGGAGGTGTGTGAAGTCATGGAATGGAGGTTTGTAAAGTAAAATATTGGAAGTGTGGGAAGTTACAGAAAGAAGATGTGTGAAGTCATAGAATGGAGGTGTGTGCAGTCAGAATGCAGGTGTGGGAAGTCATAGAATGGAGGTGTGTGAAGTCATAGAATGGAAGTGTGTGAAGTCATAGAATGGAAGTGTGTGAAGTCACAGAATGGAGGTGTGTGATGTCACAGAATGGAGGTGTGTGATGTCATAGAATGGAATTGTGTGAAGTCATAGAATGGAGGTGTGTGAAGTCATAGAATGGAGGTGTGTGAAGTCATAGAATGGAAGTGTGTGAAGTCATAGAATGGAGGTGTGTGATGTCACAGAATGGAGGTGTGTGATGTCATAGAATGGAATTGTGTGAAGTCATAGAATGGAGGTGTGTGAAGTCACAGAATGGAAGTGTGTGACATCACAGAATGGAGGAGTGTGAACTCACAATGGAGGTGTGTAAAGTCACAGAATGGAGGTGTGTGAAGTCATAGAATGGAAGTGTGTGAAGTCATACAATATAGGTGTGTGGAGTCACAGAATGGAGGGTATGAGGTCATAGATTGGAGGTGTGTGAAGTCACAGAATTGAGGTGTTTGAAATCATATGTTGGAGGTGTGTGAAGTCAAAATGGATGTGTAAAGTCATAGAATGGAGTTGTGTGAAATCATAGAATGAGGGTGTGTGAGGTCATAGAATGGAGGTGTGTGAAGTCACAGAATGGAGGTGTGTGAAGTCATAAAATGGAGGTGGGTGAAGTCATAGAATGGAGGTGTGTGAAGTCATAGAATGGAGGAGTGTGAAGTCATAGAGTGGAGGTGAGTGAAGTCATATATTCGAGGTCTGTGAAGTCATAGAATGGAGGTGTGTGAAGTCAGAATGGAGGTGTGTGAAGTCATAGAATGGAGGTTTGTGAACTCATAGAATGGAGGTGTGTGATGTCACAATGGAAGTGTGTGAAGTCATAGAATGGAGGTGTGTGAAGTCACAGAATGGAGGTGTGAGAAGTCAAAATGGAGGTGTGTGACGTCATAAAATTGAGGTGTGTGAAGTCATAGGATGGAGGTGTGTGAAATCATAGAATGGAGGTTTGTGAATTCACAGAATGGAGGTGTGTGAACTCAGAATGGAGGTGTGTGAAGTCACAGAATGGAGGTGCGTGAAATCAAAATGGTGGTGTGTGAAGTCACAAATGGAGGTGTGTGAAGTCACAGAATGTAGGTGTGTGAAGTCAAAATGGAGGTGTGTGAAGTCAAAGAATGGAGGTGTGTGAACTCATAGAATGCAGGTGTGTAAAGTCATGGAATGGAGGTTTGTGAAGTCAAATATTGGAAGTGTGGGAAGTTACAGAAAGAAGATGTGTGAAGTTATAGAATGGAGGTGTGTTAAGTCAGAATGCAGGTGTGGGAAGTCAAAGAATGGAGGTGTGTGAAGTCAAACAATGGTGGTGTGTGAAGTCACAGAATGGAGGTGTGTGAAGTCACAGAATGGAGGTGTGTGAAGTCAAAACGGAGGTTTGTAAACTCAAAGAATGGAGGTGTGTGAAGTCACAGAATGGAGGTGTGTGAAATCAAAATGGTGGTGTGTGAAGTCACAAATGGATGTGTGTGAAGTCACAGAATGTAGATGTGTGAAGTCAAAATGGAGGTGTGTGAAGTCAAAGAATGGAGGTGTGTGAACTCATAGAATGGAGGTGTGTGAAGTCATGGAATGGAGGTTGGTGAAGTCAAATATTGGAAGTGTGGGAAGTTACAGAAAGAAGATGTGTGAAGTCATAGAATGGAGGTGTGTGCAGTCAGAATGCAGGTGTGGGAAGTCATAGAATGGAGGTGTGTGAAGTCATAGAATGGAGGTGTGTGAAGTCATAGAATGGAAGTGTGTGAAGTCATAGAATGGAGGTGTGTAATGTCACAGAATGGAGGTGTGTGATGTCATAGAATGGAATTGTGTGAAGTCATAGAATGGAGGTGTGTGAAGTCATAGAATGGAGGTGTGTGAAGACATAGAATGGAAGTGTGTGAAGTCATAGAATGCAGGTGTGTGAAGTCACAGAATGGAAGTGTGTGACATCACAGAATGGAGGAGTGTGAACTCACAATGGAGGTGTGTAAAGTCACAGAATGGAGGTGTGTGAAGTCATAGAATGGAAGTGTGTGAAGTCATACAATGTAGGTGTGTGGAGTCACAGAATGGAGGGTATGAGGTCATAGATTGGAGGTGTGTGAAGTCACAGAATTGAGGTGATTGAAGTCTTTTGTTGGAGGTGTGTGAAGTCAAAATGGATGTGTAAAGTCATAGAATGGAGTTGTGTGAAATCATAGCATGAGGGTGTGTGAGGTCAAAGAATGGAGGTGTGTGAAGTCACAGAATGGAGTTGTGTGAAGTCATAAAATGGAGGTGGGTGAAGTCATAGAAAGGAGGTGTGGGAAGTCATAGAGTGGAGGAGTGTGAAGTCATAGAGTGGAGGTGAGTGAAGTCATATATTCGAGGTCTGTGAAGTCATAGAATGGAGGTGTGTGAAGTCAGAATGGAGGTGTGTGAAGTCATAGAATGGAGGTGTGTGAAGTCACAGAATGGAGGAGTGAGAAGTCAAAATGGAGGTTTGTGACGTCATAAAATGGAGGTGTGTGAAGTCACAGAATGGAGGTGTGTGAAATCATAGAATGGAGGTTTGTGAATTCACAGAATGGAGGTGTGTGAACTCAGAATGGAGGTGTGTGAAGTCAAAGAATGGAGGTGTGTGAAATCAAAATGGTGGTGTGTGAAGTCACAAATGGAGGTGTGTGAAGTCACAGAATGTAGGTGTGTGAAGTCAAAATGGAGGTGTGTGAAGTCAAAGAATGGAGGTGTGTGAACTCATAGAATGGAGGTGTGTGAAGTCATGGAATGGAGGTTTGTGAAGTCAAATATTGGAAGTGTGGGAAGTTACAGAAAGAAGATGTGTAGTCATAGAATGGAGGTGTGTGAAGTCAGAATGGAGGTGTGTGAAGTCATAGAATGGAGGTTTGTGAACTCATAGAATCGAGCTGTGTGATGTCACAATGGAAGTGTGTGAAGTCATAGAATGGAGGTGTGTGAAGTCACAGAATGGAGGTGTGAGCAGTCAAAATGGAGGTGTGTGACGTCATAAAATTGAGGTGTGTGAAGTCATAGGATGGAGGTGTGTGAAATCATAGAATGGAGGTTTGTGAATTCACAGAATGGAGGTGTGTGAACTCAGAATGGAGGTGTGTGAAGTCACAGAATGGAGGTGCGTGAAATCAAAATGGTGGTGTGTAGTCACAAATGGAGGTGTGTGAAGTCACAGAATGTAGGTGTGTGAAGTCAAAATGGAGGTGTGTGAAGTCAAAGAATGGAGGTGTGTGAACTCATAGAATGCAGGTGTGTGAAGTCATGGAATGGAGGTTTGTGAAGTCAAATATTGGAAGGGTGGGAAGTTACAGAAAGAAGATGTGTGAAGTCATAGAATGGAGGTGTGTTAAGTCAGAATGCAGGTGTGGGAAGTCAAAGAATGGAGGTGTGTGAAGTCAAACAATGGTGGTGTGTGAAGTCACAGAATGGAGGTGTGTGAAGTCACAGAATGGAAGTGTGTGAAGTCAAAACGGAGGTTTGGAAACTCAAAGAATGGAGGTGTGTGAAGTCACAGAATGGAGGTGTGTGAAATCAAAATGGTGGTGTGTGAAGTCACAAATGGAGGTGTGTGAAGTCACAGAATGTAGGTGTGTGAAGTCAAAATGGAGGAGTGTGAAGTCAAAGAATGGAGGTGTGTGAACTCATAGAATGGAGGTGTGTGAAGTCATGGAATGGAGGTTGGTGAAGTCAAATATTGGAAGTGTGGGAAGTTACAGAAAGAAGATGTGTGAAGTCATAGAATGGAGGTGTGTGCAGTCATAATGCAGGTGTGGGAAGTCATAGAATGGAGGTGTGTGAAGTCATAGAATGGAGGTGTGTGAAGTCATAGAATGGAAGTGTGTGAAGTCATAGAATGGAGGTGTGTGATGTCACAGAATGGAGGTGTGTGATGTCATAGAATGGAATTGTGTGAAGTCATAGAATGGAGGTGTGTGAAGTCATAGAATGGAGGTGTGTGAAGTCATAGAATGGAAGTGTGTGAAGTCATAGAATTGAGGTGTGTGATGTCACAGAATGGAGGTGTGTGATGTCATAGAATGGAATTGTGTGAAGTCATAGAATGGAGGTGTGTGAAGTCACAGAATGGAAGTGTGTGACATCACAGAATGGAGGAGTGTGAACTCACAATGGAGGTGTGTAAAGTCACAGAATGGAGGTGTGTGAAGTCATAGAATGGAAGTGTGTGAAGTCATACAATGTAGGTGTGTGGAGTCACAGAATGGAGGGTATGAGGTCATAGATTGGAGGTGTGTGAAGTCACAGAATTGAGGTGATTGAAGTCATATGTTGGAGGTGTGTGAAGTCAAAATGGATGTGTAAAGTCATAGAATGGAGTTGTGTGAAATCATAGCATGAGGGTGTGTGAGGTCAAAGAATGGAGGTGTGTGAAGTCACAGAATGGAGTTGTGTGAAGTCATAAAATGGAGGTGGATGAAGTCATAGAAAGGAGGTGTGGGAAGTCATAGAATGGAGGAGTGTGAAGTCATAGAGTGGAGGTGAGTGAAGTCATATATTCGAGGTCTGTGAAGTCATAGAATGGAGGTGTGTGAAGTCAGAATGGAGGTGTGTGAAGTCATAGAATGGAGGTTTGTGAACTCATAGAATGGAGGTGTGTGATGTCACAATGGAAGTGTGTGAAGTCATAGAATGGAGGTGTGTGAAGTCACAGAATGGAGGTGTGAGAAGTCAAAATGGAGGTGTGTGACGTCATAAAATGGAGGTGTGTGAAGTCATAGAATGGAGGTGTGTGAAATCATAGAATGTAGGTTTGTGAAGTCACAGAATGGAGGTGTGTGAAGTCATAGAATGGACGTGTGTGAAGTCACAGAATGGAGGTGTGTGAAGTCATAGCATGGAGGTATGTGAAGTCATAGAATGGAGGTGTGTGAAGTCATAGAACGGAGGTGTGTGAAGTCACAGAATGGAGGTGTGTGAAGTCATAGAATGGAGGTGTGTGAAGTCATAGAACGGAGTTGTGTGACGTCATAAAATGGAGGTGTGTGAAGTCACATAATGGAGGTGTGTGAAGTCAGAATGGAGGTGTGAAGTCATAGAAAGGAGGTGGGGGAAGTCATAGAATGGAGGAGTGTGAAGTCATAGATTGGAGGTGAGTGAAGTCACAGATTCGAGGTCTGTGAAGTCATAGAATGGAGGGGTGTGAAGTCGAATGAACCTGTGTGAAGTCATAGAATGTAGGTGTGTGAACTCATAGAACGGCGGTGTGAGACGTCCCAATGGAAGTGTGTGAAGTCATAGAATGGACGTGTGTGAAGTCACAGAATGGAAGTGTGTGAAGTCAAAATGGAGGTGTGTGACGTCCTAAAATGGAGGAGTGAGAAGTCATAGAATGGAGGTTTGTGAAATTATACAATAGAGGTATGTGAAGTCACAGAATGGAGGTGTGTGAACTCAGAATGGAGGTGTGTGAAGGCACAGAATGGAGGTGAGTGAAGTCATCGTATGAAGGTATGTGAAATCATAGAATGGAAGTGTGTGAAGTCATAGAATGGAGGTGTGCGAAGTCATACAATGAAGGTGTGTGAAGTCATAGAATGGAGGTGTGTGAAGTCACAGAAGAGCGGTGTGTGAAGTCACATAATGGAGGTGTGAGAAGTCAAAATGGAGGTGTGTGACGTCAAAAAATGGAGGTGTGTAAAGTCATAGATTGGAGGTGTGTGAAATCATAGAATGGAGGTTTGTGAAGTCACAGAATGGAGGTGTGTGAAGTCACAAAATGGAGGTTTGTGAAGTCATAGAATGGAGGTAGGTGAGGTCACAGAATGGAGGTGTGTGAAGTCATAGAATGGAGGTGTGTGAAGTCACAGAATGGAGGTGTGTGAAGTGACAGAATGGAGGTGTGTGAACTCAGAATGGAGATGTGTGAAGTCACAGAGTGGAGTTGTGTGAAGTCATAGAATTGAGGTGTGTGAAATCACAGAATGGAGGTGTGTGAATTCATACAATGGAGGTGTGACATCTCAGAATGGAGGTGTGTGAAATCGCAGAATGGAGGTGTGTGAGGTCACAGAATGGAGGTGTGTGAACTCACAATGCAGGTGTGTGAAGTCATGGAATGGCGGTGTGTGAAGTCATAGAATGGAAGTGTGTGAAGTCATAGATGGAGGTGTGTGAAGTCACAGAAGCGAGGTGTGTGGAGTCACAGAATGGAGGTGTGTGAATTCAAAATGGAGGTGTGTGACGTCATCAAATGTAGGTGTGTGAAGTCATAGTTTGGAGGTGTGTGAAATCATAGAATGGAGGTTTTTGAAGTCACAGAATGGAGGTGTGTGAAGTCACAGAATGCAGGTGTGTGAAGTCAAAGAATGGAGGTGTGTGAAGTCATAGAATGGAGGTGTGTGAAGTCATAGAATGTATGTTTGTGACGTAAGAATGAAGGTGTGTTAAGTCATAGAATGGAGGTGTGTGAAGTCGGAGAATGGAGGTGTGTGAAGTCACAGAATGGAGCTGTGTGAAGTCACAGAATGGAGGTGTGTGAAGTTACAGAATGCAGGTGTGTGAAGTCAAAGAATGGAGGTGTGTGAAGTCATAGAATGGAGGTGTGTGAAGTCATAGAATGTATGTTTGTGACATAAGAATGAAGGTGTGTGAAGTCATAGAATGGAGGTGTGTGAAGTCACAGAATGGAGGTGTGTGAAGTCATAGAATGGAGGTGTGTGAATACATAGAATGGAGGTGTGTGAAGTCATATAATGGAGGTGTGTGAAGTCACAGAATGGATGTGTGTGAAGTCAGAATGGAGGTGTGCAGTCATAGAATGGAGGTGGGTGAAGTCATAGAATGGAGTTGTGTGAAATCATAGAATGGAGGTGTGTGAAGTCACAGAATGGAGGTGTGGGAAGTCACAGTATGGAGGTGTGTGACGTCACAGAATGGAGGTGTGTGAAGTCAGAATGGAGGTGTGTAAAGTCACAGAATGGAGGTGTGTGAAGTCACAAAATTGAGTTGTTTGAAGTCATATATTGGAGGTGTGTGAAGTCAAAATGGGTGTGTGAAGTCATAGAATGGAGGTGTGTGAAATCACAGAATGAGGGTGTGTGAGGTCAAAGAATGGATGTGTGTGAAGTCACAGAATGGAGGTGTGTGAAGTCGTAAAATGGAGGTGGCTGAAGTCATAGAAAGAGATGTGGGAAGTCATAGAATGGAGGATTGTGAAGTCAGAATGGAGGTGTGTGAAGTCATAGAATGGAGGTGTGTGAACTCATAGAATGGAGGTGTGTGATGTCACAAAGGATGTGTGTGAAGTCATAGAATGGAGGTGTGTGAAGTCAGAGAATGGAGGTGTGAGAAGTCAAAATGGAGGTGTGTGACGTCATAGAATGGAGGTTTGTGAACTCATAGAATGGAGGTGTGTGATGTCACAAAGGATGTGTGCGAAGTCATAGATTGGAGGAGTGTGAAGTCATAGAATGGATGTTTTTGAATTAAGAATGAAGGTGTGTGAAGTCATAGAATGGAGGTGTGTGAAGACAAAATTGTGGTGTGTGAACTCATAGAATGGATGTTTCTGAACTAATAGAATGGAGTTGTGTGAAGTCGTGGAATGGAGGTGTGTGAAGTCAAAGAATGGAGGTGTGTGAAGTCAAACAATGGTGGTGTGTGAAGTCACAGAATGGAGGTGTGTGAAGTCCCAGAATGGAAGTGTGTGAAGTCAAAACGGAGGTGTGTGAAGTCAAAGAAATGAGGTGTGTGAAGTCACAGAATGGAGGTGTGTGAAATCAAAATGGTGGTGTGTGAAGTCACAAATGGAGGTGTGTGAAGTCATAGAATGGAGGTGTGTGAAGTCACAGAATGAAGGTCTGTGAAGTCATAGAATGGAGGTGTGTGAAGACACAGAAGGGAGGTGTGTGAAGTCACATAATGGAGGTGTGTGAAGTCAAAATGGAGGTGTGTGACGTCATAAACTGGAGGTGTGTGAAGTCATATAATGGAGGTGTGTGAAATTATAGAATGGAGGTTGGTGAAGTCACAGAATGGAGTTGTGTGACGTCACAGAATGGAGGTTTGTGAAGTCATAGAATGGAGGTGTGTGAAGTCACAGAATGGAGGTGGGTGAAGTCACAGAATGGAGGTGTGTGAAGTCATAGAGTGGAGGTGTGTGAAGTCACAGAATGGATGGGTATGAAGTCATAGAATGGAGGTGTGTGAAGTTACAGAATTGACGTGTTTGAAGTCATATATTTTATGTGTGTAAAGTCAAAATGGATGTGTGAAATCATAGAATAGAGGTGTGTGAAGTCATAGAATGGAGGTGTGTGAAGTCATAGAATGAAGGTGTGTGAAGTCACAGAATGGAGGTGTGTGAAGTCATAGAATGGAAGTGTGTAAAGTCATAGAATGGAGGTGCGTGAAGTCAGATGGAGGTGTGTGTAGTCAATGAATGGAGGTGTGTGAACTCAGAATGGAGGTGTGTGAAGTCACAGAATGGAGGTTTTTGAAGTCATAGAATGGAGGTGTGTGAAGTCATAGAATGGATGTTTCTGAATTAAGAATGAAGGTGTGTGAAGTCATAGAATGGAGGTGTGTGAAGACAAAATTGTGGTGTGTGAACTCATAGAAGGCATGTTTCTGAACTCATAGAATGGAGTTGTGTGAAGTCGTGGAATGGAGGTGTGTGAAGTCAAAGAATGGAGGTGTGTGAAGTCAAACAATGGTGGTGTGTGAAGTGTCAGAATGGAGGTGTGTGAAGTCGCAGAATGGAAGTGTCTGAAGACAAAACGGAGGTGTGTGAAGTCAAAGAATGGAGGTGTGTGAAGTCACAGAATGGAGGTGTGTGAACTCAGAATGGAGGTGTGTGAAGTCACAGAATGGAGGTGTGAGAAGTTACAGCATGGAGGTATGTGAAATCATAGAATGGAAGTATGTGAAGTCATAGAATGGAGGTGTGTGAAGTCACAGAATGAAGGTGTGTGAAGTCATAGAATGGAGGTCTGTGAAGACATTGAAGGGAGGTGTGTGAAGTCACAGAATGGAGGTGTGTGAACTCAGAATGGAGGTGTACGAAGTCACAGAATGGAGGTGTGTGAAGTCATAGAATTGAGGTGTGTGAAGTCATAGAATGGAGTTGTGTGAAGTCACAGAATGGAGATGTGTGAAGTCATAGAATTGAGGTGTGTGAAGTCATAGAACGGAGGTGTGTGAAGTCACAGAATGGAGGTGTGTGAAGTCACGGAATGGAGGTGTGTGAAGTCACAGAATGGAGGTGTTTGAACTCAGAATGGAGGTGTGTGAAGTCACAGAATGGAGGTGTGTAAAGTCCTAGAATGGAAGTGTGTGAAGTCATAGAATGGAGGTGTGTGAAGTAAGAATGGAGGTGTGTGAAGTCACAGAACAGAGGTGTGTGAAGTCCTAGAATGGAAGTGTGTGAAGTCATAGAATGGAGGTGTGTGAAGTAAGAATGGAGGTGTGTGAAGTCACGGAATGGAGGTGTGTGAAATCACAGAATGGAGGTGTGTGAACTCAGAATGGAGGTGTGAGAAGTCAGAGAATGGAGGTGTGTGAAGTCATAGAATGGAAGTGTGTGAAGCCATAGAATGGAGGTGTGTGAAGTCACAGAATGGAGGTATCTGAATTCAGAATGGAGGTGTGAAGTCATAGAATAGAGGTGGGTGAAGTCATAGAAAGGAGGTGTGGGAAGTCATAGAATGGAGCAGTGTGAAGTCAAAGATCCGAGGTCTGTGAAACCTTAGAATGGAGGTGTGTGAAGTCAGAATGGAGGTGTGTGAAGTCATAAAATGGAGGTTTGTGAACTCGTAGAATGGAGGTGTGTGACGTCACAATGGAAGCGTGTGAAGTTACAGAATTGAGGTGTGTGAAGTCATAGAATGGAAGTGTGTGAAGTCACAGAATGGAGGTGTGTGAAGTCACAGAATGGAGGAGTGTGAAGACAGAATGGAGGTCTGTGAGGTTAGAATGGAGGTGTGTGAACTCATAGAATGGAGGTGTGTGAATTCACAATGGAGGTGTGTAAAGACATAGAATGGAGGTGTGTGAAGTCACAGAATGGAGGTGTGTGAAGTCGTAGAATGGAAGTGTGTGAAGTCATAGAATGGATGTTTGTGAAGTAAGGATGAAGGTGTGTGAAGTCATAGAATGGAAGTGTGTGAATTCACAGAATGGAGGTGTGTGAAGTCACAGAATGGAGGTGTGTGAAGTCACAGAATGGAGGTGTGTGAACCCAGAATGGAGGTGTGTGCATTCATAGAAGGGAGGTTTGTGAAGTCATAGAATGGATATATCTGAAGTAAGAATGAAGGTGTGTGAAGTCATAGAATGGAGGTATGTGAAGTCAAAATGGAGGTGTGTGAAGTCAAACAATGGAGGTGTGTGAAGTCACAGAATGGAGGTGTGTGAAGTCACAGAATGGAAGTGTGTGAAGTCAAAATGGAGGTGTGTGAAGTCAGAGAATGGAGGTGTGTGAAGTCAAAGAATGGACGTGTGTGAAGTCAAAATTGTGGTGTGTGAAATCAAAAATGCAGGTGTGTGATGTCACAGAAAAGAGGTGTGTGAAGTCACAATGGAGGTGTGTGAAGTCAAAGAATGGATGTGTGTGAAGTCATAGAATGGAGGTGTATGAAGTCATGGAATGTAGGTTTGTGAAGTCAAATATTGGAAGCGTGTGAAGTTACAGAATTGAGGTGTGTGAAGTCAGAGAATGGAGGTGTGTGAAGTCAGAATGCAGGTGTGTGAAGTCATAGAATGGAGGTGTGTGAAATCATAGAATGGAGGTGTGTGAAGTCATAGATTGGAAGCGTGTGAAGTCATAGAATGGAGGTGCCTGAAGTCATAGATTGAAGGTGTGGGGAGGTCATAGAATGGAGGTGTGTGAAGTCATAGAATGGAGGTCTGAGAAGTCATAGATTGGATGTTGCTGAAGTAAGAATAAAGGTGTGTGAACTCATAGAATGGAGGTATGTGAACTCATAGAATGGAGGTGTGTGAATTCATGGAACGGAGGTGTGTGATGTTAAAGAATGGAGGTGTATGATGTCAAACAATGGAAGTGTGTGAAGTCATAGAATTGAGGTTTGTGAAGTCTTAGAATGGAGGTGTGTGAAGTCATAGAATGGAGGTGTGTGAAGTCACAGAAGGGAGGTGTGTGAAGTCACAGAATGGAGGTGTGTAAAGTCACCGAGTGCAGGTGTGTGAAGGCACAGAATGGAGGGGTGTGAAGTCAAAGAATGGAGGTATGTGAAGTTACAGAATGGAGGGGTGTGAAGTCAGAATAGAGGTGTACGAAGTCATAGAATGGAAGTGTGTGAAGTCAGAATGGAGCTGTGTGAACTCATAGAATGGAGGTGTGTGAAGTCACAATGGAGATGTGTCAATTCATAGAATGGTGGTTTTTGAAGTCACAGAATGGATGTGTGGGAAGTCATAGAAAGGAGGTGTATGAAGTCAGATTGGAGGTATGTGAAGTCAAAGAATGGAGGTGTGTGAAGTCATAGAATGGAGGTGTGTGAAGTCATAGAATGGAGGTTTCTGAAGTAAGAATGGAGGTATGTGAAGTCATAGAATGGAGGTGTGTGAAGTGAAAATGGAGGTGTGTGAACTCATAGAATGGAGGTGTGTGAAGTCACAGAATGGAGGTGTGTGAAGTCAGAATGGAGGTGTGAAGTCAGAGAATGGGGGTGGGTGAAGTCATAGAAAGTAGGTGAGGGAAGTCATAGAATGGAGAAGTGTGAAGTCATAGAGTGGAGGTGAGTGAAGTCACAGATTCGAAGTCTGTGAAGTCATAGAATGGAGGTTTGTGAAGTCAAAATGGAGGTGTGTGAACTCATAGAATGGAGGTGTGTGAAGTCACAATGGAGGTGTGTGAAGTCATAGAATGGAGGTGTTTGCAGTCACAGAATGGAGGTGTGTGAAGTCATAGAATGGAGGTGTGTGAAGTCACAGAATGGAGGTGTGTGAAGTCATAGAATGGAGGTGTGTGAAGTCACAGAATGGAGGTGTTTGAAGTCATAGAATTGAGGTGTGTGAAGTCATAGAATGGAGGTCTCTGAAGTCGCAGAATGGAGGTGTGTGAAGTCACGGAATGGAGGTGTGTGAAGGCACAGAATGGAGGTGTGTGAACTCAGAATGGAGGTGTGTGAAGTCACAGAATGGAGGTGTGTGAAGTCCTAGAATGGAAGTGTGTGAAGTCATAGAATAGAGGTGTGTGAAGTAAGAATGGAAGTGTGTGAAGTCACAGAATGGAGGTGTGTGAAGTCCTAGAATGGAAGTGTGTGAAGTCATAGAATGGAGGTGTGTGAAGTAAGAATGGAGGTGTGTGAAGTCACGGAATGGAGGTGTGTGAAGTCAGAATAGAGGTGTGTGAATTCACAGAATGGAGGTTTGCGAAGTCATAGAACGGAGTTGTGTGAGGTCATAGAATGGATGTTTCTGAAGTAAGAATGAAGGTGTGTGAAGTCATAGAATGGAGGTGTGTGAAGTCATAGAATGGAGGTGTGTGAACTCACAATGGAGTTGTGTGAACTCAGAATGGAGGTGTGAGAAGTCACAGAATGTAGGTGTGTGAAGTCATAGAATAGAAGTGTGTGAAGTCATAGAATGGAGGTTGGTGAAGTAAGAATGGAGGTGTGGTAAGTCAAAGAATGGAGTTGTGTGAACTCAGAATAGAGGTGTGTGAATTCACAGAATGGAGGTTTGTGAAGTCATAGAACGGAGTTGTGTGAGGTCATAGAATGGATGTTTCTGAAGTAAGAATGAAGGTGTGTGAAGTCATAGAATGGAGGTGTGTGAAGTCATAGAATGGAGGTGTGTGAACTCACAATGGAGTTGTGTGAAGTCAAAGAATGGTGGTGTGTGAAGTCAAAGAATGGAAGTGTGTGAAGTCATAGAATGGAGCTATGTGAAGTCAGAATGGATGTGTGTGAAGTCATAGAATGGAGGTGTTTGCAATCAAAATGGTGGTATGTGAACTCATAGAATGGATGTGTGTGAAGTCAAAATGGATGTGTGTGAGGTCACAGAATGGAGGTTTGTGAAGTCAAAGAATGGAAGTGTGTGAAGTCAAAATGGAGGTGTGTGAAGTCACAGAATGGAGGTTTGTGAAGTCACAGAATGGAGGTTTGTGATGTCAAAATGGTGGTGTGTAAAGTCACAAATGGAGGTGTGTGAAGTCACAGAATGGAGTTTTGTGAAGTCACAGAATGGAGGTTTGTGAAGTCAAAATGGTGGTGTGTAAAGTCACAAATGGAGGTGTGTGAAGTCACAGAATGTAGGTGTGTGAACTCAAAATGGAGGTTTGTGAAGTGAAAGAATGGAGGTGTGTGAAGTCATAGAATGAAGGTGTGTGAAGTCACAGAATGAAGGTGTGTTAAGTCACAGAACGGAGGGGTGTGAACTCAGAATGGAAGTGTGTGAATTCCCAGAATGGACGTGTGGGAAGTTGTAGAATGGAGTTGTGTGAAGTCACAGAATGGAGATGTGTGAATTCATAGAATCGAGGTGTGTGAAGTCATAGAATGGAGGTGTGTGAAGTCACAGAATGGAGGTTTGTGAAGTCACAGAATGGAGTTGTGTGAACTCACAATGGAGGTGTGTGAAGTCACAGAATGGAGGTGTTTGAAATCACAGAATGCAGGTTTGTGAAGTCAAAAAGGTGGTGTGTAGAGTCACAAATGGAGGTTTGTGAACTCATAGAATGGAGATGTGTGAAGTCTAAGAATGGAGATGTGTGAAGTCATGGAATGGAGGTGTGTGAAGTCAGAATGGAGTTGAATGAAGTCATAGAATGGAGGTGTGTGAAGTCACAGAATGGAGGTGTATGAAGTCATAGAATGGAGCTGTGTGAAGTCAGATGGGAGGTGTGTGAAGTCACAGAATGGAGGTGTGTGAACTCAGAATGGAGGTGTGTGAAGTCACAGAGTGGAGGTGTGTGAAGTCATAGAATGGAGGTATGTGAAGTCAAAGAATGGAAGTGTGTGAAGTCATAATGTAGGTGTGTGAAGTCACAGAATTGAGGTGTGTGAAGTCACAGAATGGAGGTGTGTGAAGTCATAGATTGGAGGTGTGTGAAGTCATAGAATGGAGGTGCGTGAATTCATAGAATGGATGTTTGTGAAGTAAGAATGAAGGTGTGTTAAGTCATAGAATGGAGGTGTGTGAAGTCATAGAATGGAGGTGTGTGAAGTCAGAATGGAGTTGAATGAAGTCATAGAATGGAGGTGTGTGATGTCAGAATGGAGGTGTGTGAAGTCATAGAATGGAGGTGTGTGAAGTCAGAATGGAGGGGTGTGAAGTCAAAGAATGGATGTATGTGAAGTCACAGAATGGAGGGGTGTGAAGTCAGAATAGAGGTGTACGAAGTCATAGAATGGAGGTGTGTGAAGTCAGAATGGAGCTGTGTGAACTCATAGAATGGAGGTGTGTGAAGTCACAATGGAGATGTGTGAATTCATAGAATGGTGGTTTTTGAAGTCACAGAATGGATGTGTGTGAAGTCATAGAATGGAGGTGTATGAAGTCAGATTGGAGGTATGTGAAGTCAAAGAATGGAGGTGTGTCAACTCAGAAATGAGGTATGTGAAGTCATAGAATGGAGGTTTGTGTAGTCATAGAATGGAGGTGTGTGAAGTCACAGAATTGAGCTGTGTGAAATCAGAATGGAGGAGTGTGAAGTCATAGAATGGAAGTGTGTGAAGTCAGAATGGAGCTGTGTGAACTCATAGAATGGACGTGTGTGAAGTCAAAAAGGAGGTATGTGAAGACATAGAATGGAGGTGTGTGAAGTCACAGAATGGAGGTGTGTGAACTCAGAATGGAGGTGTGTGAAGTCACAGAACGGAGATTTGTGAAGTCATAGAATGGAGGTGCGTGAAGTCATAGAATGGATGTTTCTGAAGTAAGAATGAAGGTGTGTGAAGTCATAGAATGGAGGTGTGTGAAGTCAAAATGGAGGTGTGTGAACTCATAGAATGGAGGTGTGTGAACTCATAGAATGGAGGTGTGTGAAGTCATGGAATGGAGGTGTGTGAAATCAAAGAATGGAGGTGTGTGAAGTCAAACAATAAAGGTGTGTGAATTCACAGAATGGAGGTGTTTGAAATCACAGAATGCAGGTTTGTGAAGTCAAAAAGGTGGTGTGTAGAGTCACAAATGGAGGTTTGTGAACTCATAGAATGGAGATGTGTGAAGTCTAAGAATGGAGATGTGTGAAGTCATGGAATGGAGGTGTGTGAAGTCAGAATGGAGTTGAATGAAGTCATAGAATGGAGGTGTGTGAAGTCACAGAATGGAGGTGTATGAAGTCATAGAATGGAGCTGTGTGAAGTCAGATGGGAGGTGTGTGAAGTCACAGAATGGAGGTGTGTGAACTCAGAATGGAGGTGTGTGAAGTCAGAGAGTGGAGGTGTGTGAAGTCATAGAATGGAGGTATGTGAAGTCATAGAATGGAAGTGTGTGAAGTCATAATGTAGGTGTGTGAAGTCACAGAATTGAGGTGTGTGAAGTCACAGAATGGAGCTGTGTGAAATCAGAATGGAGGAGTGTGAAGTCATAGAATGGAAGTGTGTGAAGTCAGAATGGAGCTGTGTGAACTCATAGAATGGACGTGTGTGAAGTCAAAAAGGAGGTATGTGAAGACATAGAATGGAGGTGTGTGAAGTCAGAGAATGGAGGTGTGTGAACTCAGAATGGAGGTGTGTGAAGTCACAGAACGGAGATTTGTGAAGTCATAGAATGGAGGTGCGTGAAGTCATAGAATGGATGTTTCTGAAGTAAGAATGAAGGTGTGTGAAGTCATAGAATGGAGGTGTGTGAAGTCAAAATGGAGGTGTGTGAACTCATAGAATGGAGGTGTGTGAACTCATAGAATGGAGGTGTGTGAAGTCATGGAATGGAGGTGTGTGAAATCAAAGAATGGAGGTGTGTGAAGTCAAACAATAAAGGTGTGTGAATTCACAGAATGGAGGTGTTTGAAATCACAGAATGCAGGTTTGTGAAGTCAAAAAGGTGGTGTGTAGAGTCACAAATGGAGGTTTGTGAACTCATAGAATGGAGATGTGTGAAGTCTAAGAATGGAGATGTGTGAAGTCATGGAATGGAGGTGTGTGAAGTCAGAATGGAGTTGAATGAAGTCATAGAATGGAGGTGTGTGAAGTCACAGAATGGAGGTGTATGAAGTCATAGAATGGAGCTGTGTGAAGTCAGATGGGAGGTGTGTGAAGTCACAGAATGGAGGTGTGTGAACTCAGAATGGAGGTGTGTGAAGTCACAGAGTGGAGGTGTGTGAAGTCATAGAATGGAGGTATGTGAAGTCATAGAATGGAAGTGTGTGAAGTCATAATGTAGGTGTGTGAAGTCACAGAATTGAGGTGTGTGAAGTCACAGAATGGAGGTGTGTGAAGTCATAGATTGGAGGTGTGTGAAGTCATAGAATGGAGGTGCGTGAATTCATAGAATGGATGTTTGTGAAGTAAGAATGAAGGTGTGTTAAGTCATAGAATGGAGGTGTGTGAAGTCATAGAATGGAGGTGTGTGAAGTCAGAATGGAGTTGAATGAAGTCATAGAATGGAGGTGTGTGATGTCAGAATGGAGGTGTGTGAAGTCATAGAATGGAGGTGTGTGAAGTCAGAATGGAGGGGTGTGAAGTCAAAGAATGGATGTATGTGAAGTCACAGAATGGAGGGGTGTGAAGTCAGAATAGAGGTGTACGAAGTCATAGAATGGAGGTGTGTGAAGTCAGAATGGAGCTGTGTGAACTCATAGAATGGAGGTGTGTGAAGTCACAATGGAGATGTGTGAATTCATAGAATGGTGGTTTTTGAAGTCACAGAATGGATGTGTGTGAAGTCATAGAATGGAGGTGTATGAAGTCAGATTGGAGGTATGTGAAGTCAAAGAATGGAGGTGTGTCAACTCAGAAATGAGGTATGTGAAGTCATAGAATGGAGGTTTGTGTAGTCATAGAATGGAGGTGTGTGAAGTCACAGAATGGAGCTGTGTGAAATCAGAATGGAGGAGTGTGAAGTCATAGAATGGAAGTGTGTGAAGTCAGAATGGAGCTGTGTGAACTCATAGAATGGACGTGTGTGAAGTCAAAAAGGAGGTATGTGAAGACATAGAATGGAGGTGTGTGAAGTCACAGAATGGAGGTGTGTGAAGTCATAGAATGGAAGTGTGTGAAGTCATAGAATGGATGTTTGTGAAGTAAGAATGAAGGTGTATGAAGTCACAGAATGGAAGTGTGTGAAGTCACAGAATGGAGGTGTGTGAAGTCACAGAATGGAGGTGTGTTAAGTCACAGAATGGAGGTGTGTGAAGTCAGAGAATGGAGGTGTGTGAACTCAGAATGGAGGTGTGTGAAGTCTCAAAACGGAGATTTGTGAAGTCATAGAATGGAGGTGCGTGAAGTCAGAGAATGGATGTTTCTGAAGTAAGAATGAAGGTGTGTGAACTCATAGAATGGAGGTGTGTGAAGTCAAAATGGAGGTGTGTGAACTCATAGAATGGAGGTGTGTGAACTCATAGAATGGAGGTGTGTGAAGTCATGGAATGGAGGTGTGTGAAGTCAAAGAATGGAGGCGTGTGAAGTCAAACAATAAAGGTGTGTGAAGTCACAGAATGGAGGTGTGTGAAATCACACAATGCAGGTTTGTGAAGTCAAAAAGGTGGTGTGTAGAGTCACAAATGGAGGTTTGTGAACTCATAGAATGGAGCTGTGTGAAGTCTAAGAATGGAGGTGTGTGAAGTCATGGAATGGAGGTGTGCGAAGTCATGGAATGGAGGTGTGTGAAGTCAGATTGGAGGTGTGTGAAGTCACAGAATGGAGGTGTGTGAACTCAGAATGGAGGTGTGTGAAGTCACAGAATGCTGGTGTGTGAAGTCATAGAATGGAGGTGTGTGAAGTCAGAATGGAGTTGAATGAAGTCATAGAATGGAGGTGTGTGATGTCAGAATGGAGGTGTGTGAAGTCATAGAATGGAGGTGTGTGAAGTCAGTATGGAGGTGTGTGAACTCATAGAATGGAGGTGTGTGAAGTCACAGTGGAGGTGTGTGAAGTCATAGAATGGAGGTGTGTGAAGTCACAGAATGGAGGTGTATGAAGTCATAGAATGGAGCTGTGTGAAGTCAGATGGGAGGTGTGTGAAGTCACAGAATGGAGGTGTGTGAACTCAGAATGGAGGTGTGTGAAGTCACAGAATGGAGGTGTGTGAAGTCATAGAATGGAGGTATGTGAAGTCAGAGAATGGAGGTGTGTGAAGTCATAATGTAGGTGTGTGAAGTCACAGAATTGAGGTGTGTGAAGTCACAGAATGGAGGTGTGTGAAGTCATAGATTGGAGGTGTGTGAAGTCATAGAATGGAGGTGCGTGAAGTAATAGAATGGATGTTTGTGAAGTAAGAATGAAGGTGTGTTAAGTCATAGAATGGAGGTGTGTGAAGTCACAGAATGGAGGTGTGTG
This sequence comes from Megascapheus bottae, assembly GCA_024803745.1. NCBI lineage: Eukaryota > Metazoa > Chordata > Mammalia > Rodentia > Geomyidae > Megascapheus > Megascapheus bottae. The sequence continues at coordinate 213,593 of JANJXV010000938.1, read as the reverse complement.
AAGTCATAGAATGGAGGTGTGTGAAGTCACAGAATTGATGTTTGTGAGGTCAGAATGGAGGTGTGTGAAGTCAGAATGGTGGTTTGTGAAGTCAGAGAATGGAGGTTTGTGAAGTCATAGAATGGAGGTGTGTGAACTCACAATGGAGTTGTGTGAAGTCAAAGAATGGTGGTGTGTGAAGTCAAAGAATGGAAGTGTGTGAAGTCATAGAATGGAGCTGTGTGAAGTCAGAATGGAGGTGTGTGAAGTCATAGAATGGAGGTGTGTGAACTCACAATGGAGTTGTGTGAAGTCAAAGAATGGCGGTGTGTGAAGTCAAAGAATGGAAGTGTGTGAAGTCATAGAATGGACGTGTGTGACGTCATAGAATGGAGGTGTGTGAAGTCATAGAATGGAGGTGTGTGAAGTCACAGAATTGATGTTTGTGAGGTCAGAATGGAGGTGTGTGAAGTCAGAATGGAGGTTTGTGAAGTCAGAGAATGGAGGTGTGTGAAGGCATAGAATGGAGGTGAGTGAAGTCATAGAATGGAGGTGTGTGAAGTCACAGAATTGATGTTTGTGAAGTCAGAATGGAGGTGTGTGAACTCACAATGGAGGTGTGTGAAGTCAAAGAATGGAGGTGTGTGAAGTCACAGAATTGATGTTTGTGAAGTCAGAATGGAGGTTTGTGAAGTCAGAATGGAGGTGTGTGAAGTCATAGAATGGAGGTGTGTGAAGTCACAATGCAGGTGTGTGAACTCATAGAATGGAGATGTGTGAAGTCACAGAATGGAGGTTTGTGAAGTCATAGAATGGAGGTGTGTGAACTCATAGAATGGAGGTCTGTAAAGTCATAGAATGGATGTATTTGAAGTAAGAATGTAGGGGTGTGAAGTCATAGAAAGGAGGTGTTTGCAATCAAAATGGTGGTATGTGAACTCATAGAATGGATGTGTGTGAAGTCAAAATGGAGGTGTGTGAAGTCACAGAATGGAGGTTTGTGAAGTCAAAGAATGGAAGTGTGTGAAGTCAAAATGGAGGTGTGTGAAGTCACAGAATGGAGGTTTGTGAAGTCACAGAATGGAGGTTTGTGAAGTCAAAATGGTGGTGTGTAAATCACAAATGGAGGTGTGTGAAGTCACAGAATGGAGGTTTGTGAAGTCACAGAATGGAGGTTTGTGAAGTCAAAATGGTGGTGTGTAAAGTCACAAATGGAGGTGTGTGAAGTCACAGAATGTAGGTGTGTGAACTCAAAATGGAGGTGTGTGAAGTGAAAGAATGGAGGTGTGTGAAGTCATAGAATGAAGGTTTGTGAAGTCACAGAATGAAGGTGTGTTACGTCACAGAACGGACATGTGTGAACGCAGAATGGAGGTGTGTGAAGTCCCAGAATGGAGGTGTGGGAAGTCATAGAATGGAGTTTGTGAAGTCACAGAATGGAGATGTGTGAATTCATAGAATCAAGGTGTGTGAAGTCATAGAATGGAGGTGTGTGAAGTCACAGAATGGAGGTGTGTGAAGTCACAGAATGGAAGTGTGTGAAGTTACAGAATGGAGGTGTGTGAACTCACAATGGAGGTGTGTGAAGTCAAAGAATGGAGGTGTGTGAAGTCATAGAATGCAAGTGTGTGAAGTCATAGAATGAAGGTGTGTGAAGCCAGAATTGAGGTGTGTGAACACACAGAATTGAGGTGTGTGAACTCAGAATGAAGGTGTGTGAAGTCAAAGAATGGAGGTTTGTGAAGTCATAGAATGGAGGTGTATGAAGTCATAGAATGGATGTTTCTGAAGTAGAATGGAGGTGTGTGAAGTCATTGAATGGAGGTGTGTGAAGTCAAAATGGAGGTGTGCGAACTCATAAAATGGAGATGAGTGAAGTCATGGAAAGGAGGTGTGTGAAGTCCAAAAATGGAGGTGTGTGAAGTCAAACAATGGTGGTGTGTGAAGTCACAGAACGGAGGTGTGTGAAGTCAAAGAATGGAAGTGTGTGAGGTCAAAATGGAGGTGTGTGTAGTCACAGAATGGAGGTGTGTGAAGTCAAAGATTGGAGGTGTGTGAAGTCATCGAAAGGAGGTGTGTGAAGTCATGGAATGGAGGTGTGTGAAGTCACAGAATGGCGGTGTGTGATGTGAGAATGGAGTTGTGTGAAGTCATAGAATGTAGGTGTGTGAAGTCAAAATGGAGGTGTGTGAAGTCATTGAATGGAGGTGTGTGAAGTCAGAATGGAGGTGTGTGAACTCATAGAATGGAGGTGTGAAGTCACAATTGAGGTGAGTGAAGTCATAGAATGGAGGTGTGTGAAGTCAGATTTGAGTCGTGTGAATTCACAGAATGGAGGTGTGTGAACTCAGAATAGAGGTGTGTGAAGTCACAGAATGCATTTGTGAAGTCATAGAATGGAGGTGTGTGAAGTCCTAGAATGGAGGTGTGTGAAGTCATAATGGAGGTGTGTGAAGTCACAGAATTGAGGTGTGTGAAGTCACAGATGGAGGTGTGTGAAGTCATAGAATGGAGGTGTGTGAAGTCATAGAATGGAGGTGTGTGAACTCACAATGGAGGAGTGTGAAGTCAAAGTATGGAGGTGTGTGAAGTCATAGAATGAAGGTGTGTGAAGCCAGAATTGAGGTGTGTGAAGTAAAAATGGAGATGTGTGATGTCACAGAATGGACGTGTGTGAAGTCATAGAATGGAGGTGTGTGAAGTCACAGAATGGAGGTGTGTGAAGTCACAGAATGGAGGTGTGTGAAGTCACAGAATGGAGGTGTGTGAAGTCAAAATGGAGGTTGTGAACTCATAGAATGGAGGTGTGTGAACTCAGAGAATGGAAGTGTGTGAAGTCATGGAATGGAGGTGTGTGAAGTCAAAGAATGGAGGTGTGAAGTCAAACAATAAATGTGTGTGAAGTCACAGAATGGAGGTGTGTGAAATCACAGAATGGAGGTGTGTGAAGTCAAAAAGGTGGTGTGTAGAGTCACAAATGGAGGTGTGTGAACTCATAGAATGGAGGTGTGTGAAGTCACAGAATTGATGTTTGTGAAGTCAGAATGGAGGTGTGTGAACTCACAATGGAGGTGTGTGAAGTCAAAGAATGAAGGTGTGTGAAGTCAAAGAATGGATGTGTGTGAAGTCATAGAATCGAGGTGTGTGATGTCATAGAATGGAGGTGTGTGAAGTCACAGAATTGATGTTTGTGAGGTCAGAATGCAGGTGTGTGAAGTCAGAATGGAGGTTTGTGAAGTCAGAGAATGGAGGTGTGTGAAGTCATACAATGGAGGCGGGTGAAGTCATAGAATGGAGGTGTGTGAAGTCATAGAATGGACGTTTGTGAACTCATAGAATGGAGGTCTGAAAAGGCATAGAATGGATGTTTTTGAAGTAAGAATGTAGGGGTGTGAAGTCATAGAATGGAGGTCTGTGCAATCAAAATGGTGGTATGTGAACTCATAGAATGGATGTGTGTGAAGTCAAAATGGAGGTGTGTGAAGTCACAGAATGGAGGTTTGTGAAGTCAAAGAATGGAAGTGTGTGAAGTCAAAATGGAGGTGTGTGAAGTTACAGAATGGAGGTTTGTGAAGTCACAGAATGGAGGTTTGTGAAGTCAAAATGGTGGTGTGTATAGTCACAAATGGAGGTGTGTGAAGTCACAGAATGGAGGTTTGTGAAGTCACAGAATGGAGGTTTGTGAAGTCAAAATGGTGGTGTGTAAAGTCACAAATGGAGGTGTGTGAAGTCACAGAATGTAGGTGTGTGAACTCAAAATGGAGGTTTGTGAAGTGAAAGAATGGAGGTGTGTGAAGTCATAGAATGAAGGTGTGTGAAGTCACAGAATGAAGGTGTGTTAAGTCACAGAACGGAGGTGTGTGAACTCAGAATGGAAGTGTGTGAAGTCCCAGAATGGAGGTGTGGGAAGTCATAGAATGGAGTTGTGTGAAGTCACAGAATGGAGATGTGTGAATTCATAGAATCGAGGTGTGTGAAGTCATAGAATGGAGGTGTGTGAAATCACAGAATGGAGGTGTGTGAAGTCACAGAATGGAGGTGTGTGAAGTCACAGAACGGTGGTGTGTGAACTCACAATGGAGGTGTGTGGAGTCACAGAATGGAGGTGTGTGAAGTCATAGAATGGAGGTGTGTGAAGTCAGAATGGAGTTGAATGAAGTCATAGAATGGAGGTGTGTGATGTCAGAATGGAGGTGTGTGAAGTCATAGAATGGAGGTGTGTGAAGGCAGAATGGAGGTGTGTGAACTCATAGAATGGAGGTGGGTGAAGTCACAGTGGAGGTGTGTGAAGTCATAGAATGGAGGTGTGTGAAGTCACAGAATGGAGGTGTGTGAACTCAGAATGGAGGTGTGTGAAGTCACAGAATGGAGGTGTGTGAAGTCATAGAATGGAGGTATGTGAAGTCATACAGTGGAGGTGTGTGAAGTCATAATGTAGGTGTGTGAAGTCACAGAATTGAGGTGTGTGAAGTCACAGAATGGAGGTGTGTGAAGTCATAGATTGGAGGTGTGTGAAGGCATAGAATGGAGGTGCGTGAAGTCATAGAATGGATGTTTGTGAAGAAAGAATGAAGGTGTGTTAAGTCATAGAATGGAGGTGTGTGAAGGCACAGAATGGAGGTGTGTGAATTCATGGAATGGAGCTGTGTGAAGTCAGAATGGAGGTGTGTGAAGTCAGAATGGAGGTGTGTGAAGTCATAGAATGGAGGTGTATGAAGTCATAGAATGGATGTTTCTGAAGTAGAATGGAGGTGTGTGAAGTCATTGAATGTAGGTGTGTGAAATCAAAATGGAGGTGTGCGAACTCATAAAATGGAGATGAGTGAAGTCATGGAAAGGAGGTGTGTGAAGTCCAAAAATGGAGGTGTGTGAAGTCAAACAATGGTGGTGTGTGAAGTCACAGAACGGAGGTGTGTGAAGTCAAAGAATGGAAGTGTGTGAGGTCAAAATGGAGGTGTGTGAAGTCACAGAATGGAGGTGTGGGAAGTCACAGAATGGAGGTGTGTGAAGTCATCGATAGGAGGTGTGTGAAGGCATGGAATGGAGGTGTGTGAAGTCACAGAATGGCGGTGTGTGAAGCCAGAATGGAGGTGTGTGAAGTCATAGAATGGAGTTGTGTGAACTCACAATGGAGTTGTGTGAAGTCAAAGAATGGTGGTGTGTGAAGTCAAAGAATGGAAGTGTGTGAAGTCATAGAATGGAGCTGTGTGAAGTCAGAATGGAGGTGTGTGAAGTCATAGAATGCAGGTGTGTGAACTCACAATGGAGTTTTGTGAAGTCAAAGAATGGTGGTGTGTGAAGTCAAAGAATGGAAGTGTGTGAAGTCATAGAATGGAGGTGTGTGACGTCATAGAATGGACGTGTGTGAAGTCATAGAATGGAGGTGTGTGAAGTCACAGAATTGATGTTTCTGAGGTCAGAATGGAGGTGTGTGAAGTCAGAATGGAGGTTTGTGAAGTCAGAGAATGGAGGTGTGTGAAGTCATATAATGGAGGTGTGTGAAGTCATAGAATGGAGGTGTGTGAAGTCACAGAATTGATGTTTGTGAAATCAGAATGAAGCTGTGTGAACTCACAATGGAGGTGTGTGAATTCAAAGAATGGATGTGTGTGAAGTCACAGAATTGATGTTTGTGAAGTCAGAATGGAGGTTTGTGAAGTCAGAATGGAGGTGTGTGAAGTCATAGAATGGAGGTGGGTGAAGTCACAATGCAGGTGTGTGAACTCATAGAATTGAGATGTGTGAAGTCACAGAATGGAGGTGTGTGAAGTCATAGAATGGAGGTGTGTGAAGTCATAGAATGGAGGTGTGTGAAGTCATAGAATGGAGGTGTGTGAAGTCATAGAATGGACGTTTCTGAACTCATAGAATGGAGGTCTGTAAAGTCATACAATGGATGTTTTTGAAGTAAGAATGTAGGGGTATGAAGTCATAGAATGGAGGTGTGTGCAATCAAAATGGTGGTATGTGAACTCATAGAATGGATGTGTGTGAAGTCAAAACGGAGGTGTGTGAAGTCACAGGATGGAGGTTTGTGAAGTCAAAGAATGGAAGTGTGTGAAGTCAAAATGGAGGTGTGTGAAGTCACAGAATGGAGGTTTGTGAAGTCACAGAATGGAGGTTTGTGAAGTCAAAATGGTGGTGTGTAAAGTCACAAATGGAGGTGTGTGAAGTCACAGAATGGAGGTTTGTGAAGTCACAGAATGGAGGTTTGTGAAGTCAAAATGGTGGTGTGTAAAGTCACAAATGGAGGTGTGTGAAGTCACAGAATGTAGGTGTGTGAACTCAAAATGGAGGTGTGTGAAGTGAAAGAATGGAGGTGTGTGAAGTCATAGAATGAAGGTGTGTGAAGTCACAGAATGAAGGTGTGTTAAGTTACAGAACAGAGGTGTGTGAACTCAGAATGGAGGTGTGTGAAGTCCCAGAATGGAGGTGTGGGAAGTCATAGAATGGAGTTGTGTGAAGTCACAGAATGGAGGTGTGTGAAGTCACAGAATGGAGGTGTGTGAACTCAGAATGAAGGTGTGTGAAGTCAAAGAATAGAGGTTTGTGAAGTCATAGAATGGAGGTGTATGAAGTCATAGAATGGATGTTTCTGAAGTAGAATGGAGGTGTGTGAAGTCATAGAATGTAGGTGTGTGAAGTCAAAATGGAGGTGTGCGAACTCATAAAATGGAGATGAGTGAAGTCATGGAAAGGAGGTGTGTGAAGTCCAAAAATGGAGGTGTGTGAAGTCAAACAATGGTGGTGTGTGAAGTCACAGAACGGAGGTGTGTGAAGTCAAAATGGAGGTATGTGAAGTCACAGAATGTTGGTGTGTGAAGTCACAGAATGGAGGTGTGTGAAGTCATCGATAGGAGGTGTGTGAAGTCATGGAATGGACTTGTGTGAAGTCACAGAATGGCGGAGTGTGAAGTCAGAATGAAGTTGTGTGAAGTCATAGAATGTAGGTGTGTGAAGTCAAAATGGAGGTGTGTGAAGTCATTGAATGTAGGTGTGTGAAGTCAGAATGGAGGTGTGTGAACTCATAGAATGGAGGTGTGAAGTCACAATGGAGGTGTGTGAAGTCATAGAATGGAGGTGTGTGAAGTCACAGTATGGAGGTGTGTGAAATCATAGAATGGAGCTGTGTGAAGTCAGATTTGAGGAGTGTGAATTCACAGAATGGAGGTGTGTGAACTCAGAATAGAGGTGTGTGAAGACACAGAATGGAGGTGTGAAGTCATAGAATGGAGGTGTGTGTAGTCATAATGGAGGTGTGTGAAGTCACAGAATTGAGGTGTGTGAAGTCACAGATGGAGGTGTGTGAAGTCATAGAATGGAGGTGTGCGAAGTCATAGAATGGAGGTGTGTGAACTCACAATGGAGGAGTGTGAAGTCAAAGTATGGAGGTGTGTGAAGTCATAGAATGGAAGTGTGTGAAGTCATAGAATGAAGGTGTGTGAAACCAGAATTGAGGTGTGTGAAGTCAAAATGGAGATGTGTGATGTCACAGAATGGAGGTGTATGAAGTCACAGAATGGAGGTGTGTGAAGTCATAGAATGGAGGTGTGTGAAGTCACAAAATGGAGATGTGTGAAGTCACAGAATGGAGGTGTGTGAAGTCAAAATGGAGGTGTGTGAACTCATAGAATGGAGGTGTGTGAACTCATAGAATGGAAGTGTGTGAAGTCATGGAATGGAGGTGTGTGAAGTCAAAGAATGGAGTTGTGAAGTCAAACAATAAAGGTGTGTGAAGTCACAGAATGGAGGTGTGTGATCACAGAATGGAGGTGTGTGAAGTCAAAAAGATGGTGTGTAGAGTCACAAATGGAGGTGTGTGAACTCATAAAATGGAGGTGTGTGAAGTCACAGAATTGATGTTTGTGAAGTCAGAATCGAGGTGTGTGAACTCACAATGGAGGTGTGTGAAGTCAAAAATGGAGGTGTGTGAGGACAAAGAATGGAAGTGTGTGAAGTCATAGAATGGAGGTGTGTGAAGTCATAGAATGGAGGTGTGTGAAGACATAGAATGGAGGTGTGTGAAGTCACAGAATTGATGTTTGTGAGGTCAGAATGGAGGTGTGTGAAGTCAGAATGGAGGTTTGTGAAGTCAGAGAATGGAGGTGTGTGAAGTCATACAATGGAGGCATGTGAAGTCATAGAATGGAGGTGTGTGAAGTCACAGAATTGATGTTTATGAAGTCAGAATATAGGTGTGTGAACTCACAATGGAGATGTGTGAAGTCAAAGAATGGAGGTGTGTGAAGTCACAGAATTGATGTTTGTAAAGTCAGAATGGAGGTGCGTGAAGTCAGAATGGAGGTGTGTGAAGTCATAGAATGGAGGTGTGTGAAGTCACAATACAGGTGTGTGAACTCATAGAATGGAGATGTGTGAAGTCACAGAATGGAGGTGTGTGCAGTCATAGAATGGAGGTGTGTGAAGTCATAGAATGGAGGTGTGTGAAGTCATAGAATGGAGGTTTGTGAAGTCATAGAATGGAGGTCTGTAAAGTCATAGAATGGATGTTTTTGAAGTAAGAATGTAGGGGAGTGAAGTCATAGAATGGAGGTGTGTGCAATCAAAATGGTGGTATGTGAACTCATACAATGGATGTGTGTGAACTGATAGAGTGGAGGTGTGTGAAGTCATGGAATGGAGGTGTGTGAAATCAAAGAATGGAGGTGTGTGAAGTCAAACAATGGAGGTATGCGAAGTCACAGAATGGAGGTTGGTGAAGTCACCGATGGAGGTTTGCGAAGTCAAAATGGTGGTGTGTAAAGTCACAGAATGGAGGTGTGTGAAGTCAAAGAATGAAAGTGTGTGAAGTCAAAATGGAGGTGTGTGAAGTCACAGAATGGAGGTGTGTGAAGTCACAGAATGGAGGTGTGTGAAGTCATCCAAAGGATTTGTGTGAAGTCATGCAATGGAGGTGTGTGAAGTCAGAGAATGGCGGTGTGTGAAGTCAGAATGGAGTTGTGTGAAGTCATAGAATGTAGGTGTGTGAAGTCAGAATGGAAGTGTGTGAAGTCATAGAATGGAGGTGTGTGAAGTCAGAATGGAGGTGTGTGAACTCATAGAATGGAGGTGTGAAGTCACAATGGAGGTGTGTGAAGTCATAGAATGGAGGTTTCTGAAGTCACAGTATGGAGGTGTGTGAAATCATAGAATGGAGCTGTGTGAAGTCAGATATGAGGAGTGTGAAGTCACAGAATGGAGGTGTGTGAACTCAGAATGGAGGTGAGTGAAGTCACAGAATGGAGATGTGAAGTCATAGAATGGAGGTGTGTGAAGTCATAGAGTGGAGGTGTGTGAAGTCATAATGAAGGTGTGTGAAGTCACAGAATGGAGGTGTGTGAAGTCACAGATGCAGGTGTGGGAAGTCATAGAATGCAGGTGTGTTAAGTCATAGAATGGAGGTGTGTGAAGTCGTAGAATTGATGTTTGTGAAGTAAGAATGAAGGTGTTTTAAGTCATAGAATGGAGGTGTTTGAAGGCACAGAATGGAGGTGTGTGAAGTCACAGAATGGAGGTGTGTGAACTCACAATGGAGGTGTGTGAAGTCAAAGAATGGGGTGTGCGAAGTCATAGAATAGAAGTGTGTGAAATCATAGAATGAAGGTGTGTGAAGCCAGAATTGAGGTGTGTGAAGTCGCAGAAGTGAGGTGTGTGAACTCAGAATGAAGGTGTGTTAAGTCATAGAATGGAGGTGTGTGAAGGCACAGAATGGAGGTGTGTGAAGTCATAGAATGGAGCTGTGTGAAGTCATAGAATGGAGGTTTGTGAAGTCATAGAATGTAGGTGTGTGAAGTCATAGAATGGAGGTGTGTGAAGTCAAAATGGTGGTGTGTGAACTCATAGAATGGAGGTGTGTGAACTGATAGAGTGGAGGTGTGTGAAGTCATGGAATGGAGGTGTGTGAAGTCAAAATGGAGGTGTGTGAAGTCACAGAATGGAGGTGTGTGAAGTCACAGAATGGAGGTGTGTGAAGTCAAAATGGTGGTGTGTAACGTCACAAATGGAGGTGTGTGAAGTCACAAAATGTAGGTGTGTGAACTCAATATGGAGGTGTGTGAAGTCAAATAATGGAGGTGTGTGAAGTCATAGAATGGAGGTGTGTGAAGTCACAGAATGGAGGTGTGTAAAGTCACAGAATGGAGGTGTGTGAAGTCACAGAATGGAGGTGTGTGAAGTCACAGAATGGAGGTGTGTGAAGTCACAGAATGGAGGTGTGTGAAGTCACAGAATGGAGGTGTGTGAAGTCACAGAATGGAGGTGTGGGAAGTCACAGAATGGAGGTGTGTGAAGTCAAAATGGAGGTGTGTGAACTCATAGAATGGAAGTGTGTGAACTCATAGAATGGAAGTGTGTGAAGTCATGGAATGAAGGTGTGTGAAGTCACAGAATGGAGGTGTGTGAAGTCATAGAATGGAGGTGTGTGAAGTCACAGAATGGAGGTGTGTGAAGTCACAGAATGGAGGTGTGTGAAGTCACAGAATGAAGGTGTGTGAAGTCAAAATGGAGGTGTGTGAACTCATAGAATGGAGGTGTGTGAACTCATAGAATGGAGGTGTGTGAAGTCATGGAATGGAGGTGTGTGAAGTCAAAGAATGGAGGTGTGTGAAGTCAAACAAAATTGGTGTGTGAAGTCACGGAATGGAGGTGTGTGAAATCACAGAATGGAGGTGTGTGATGTCAAAAACGTGGTGTGTAGAGTCACAAATGGAGGTGTGTGAACTCGTAGAATGGAGGTGTGTGATGTCAAAGAATGGAGGTGTGTGAAGTCATGGAATGGAGGTGTGTGAAGTCACAGAATGGAGGTGTGTGAAGTCATAGAATGGAGGTGTGTGAAGTCATAGAATGGATGTTTCTGAAGTAAGAATGAAGGTGTGTGAAGTCATAGAATGGAGGTGTGTGATGTCAAAATGGAGGTGTGTGAACTCATAGAATGAAGGTCTGAGAACTCAAAGAATGGAGGTGTGTGAAGTCATGGAATAAAGGTGTGTGAAGTCAAAGAATGCAGGTGTGTAAAGTCAAACAATAAAGGTGTGTGAAGTCACAGAATGGAGGTGTTTGAAATCACAGAATGGAGGTGTGTGAAGTCATGGAATGGAGGTGTGTGAAGTCACAGAATGGAGGTGTGTGAAGTCATAGAATGGAGGTGTGTGAAGTCAGAATGGAGGTGTGTGAAGTCATAGAATGGAGGTGTGTGAAGTCAGAATGGAGGTGTGTGAAATCATAGAATGGAGTTGTGTGAAGTCACAGTATGGAGGTGCGTGAAGTCATAGAATGAAGCTGTGTGAAGTGAGAATTGAGGTGTGTGAAGTCACAGAATGGAGGTGTGTGAACTCAGAATGGAGGTGTGTGAAGTCACTGAATGGAGGTGTGAAGTCATAGAATGGAGGTGTGTGAAGTCATAGAATGGAGGTGTGTGAAGTCATAATGGAGGTGTGTGAAGTCACAGAATTGAGGTGTGTGAAGTCACTGAATGGATGTGTGTGAAGTCATAGAATGGAGGTGTGTGAAGTCATAGAATGGAGGTGTGTGATCATAGAATGGATGTTTGTGAAGTAAGAATGAAGGTGTGTTAAGTCATAGAATGGAGGTGTGTGAAGGCACAGAATGAAGGTGTGTGAAGTCATAGAATGGAGCTGTGTGAAGTCATAATGGAGGTGTGTGAAGTCATAGAATGGAGGTGTGTGAACTCACAATGGAGGTGTGTGAAGTCAAAGAATGGAGGTGTGTGAAGTCATAGAAAGGAATTGTGTGAAGTCATAGAATGGAGGTGTGTGAAGCCAGAATTGAGGTGTGTGAAGTCACAGAATTGAGGTGTGTGAACTCAGAATGGAGGTGTGTGAAGACACAGAATGGAGGTTTGTGAAGTCATAGAATGGAGGTGTGTGAAGTCATAGAATGGATGTTTCTGAAGTAGAATGAAGGTGTGTGAAGTCACAGAATGGAGGTGTGGAGTCAAAATGGAGGTGTGCGAACTCATAAAATGGAGATGTGTGAAGTCATGGAATGGAGGTGTGTGAAGTCCAAAAATGGAGGTGTGTGAAGTCAAAGAATGGAGGTGTGTGAAGTCAAACAATAAAGGTGTGTGAAGTCACAGAATGGAGGTGTGTGAAATCACAGAATGGAGGTGTGTGAAGTCAAAAAGGTGGTGTGTAGAGTCACAAATGGAGGTCAGTGAACTCATAGAATGGAGGTGTGTGAAGTCAAAGAATGGAGGTGTGTGAATTCATCGAATGGAGGTGTGTGAAGTCATGGAATGGAGGTGTGTGAAGTCACAGAGTGGAGGTGTTTGAAGTCAGAATGGAGTTGTGTGAAGTCAAGGAATGGAGGTGTGTGAAGTCAGAATGAAGGTGTTTGAAGTCACAGAATGGAGGTATGTGAAGTCACAGAATGGAGGTGTGTGAAGTCACAGAATGGAGGTGTGTGAAGTCATAGAATGGAGGTGTGTGAACTCATAATGGAGGCGTGAGACGTCACAGAATTGTGGTGTGTGAAGTCACAGAATGGAGGTGTGTGAAGTCATAGAATGGAGATGTGTGAAGTCACAGAATGGAGGTGTATGAACTCAGATTGGAGGTGCGGGAAGTCACAATGGAGGTGTGTGAATTTATAGAATGGAGGTGTGTGAAGTCACAGAATGTAGGGGTGTGAAGTCAAAGAATGGAGGTGTGTGAAGTCATAGAATGGAGGTGTGTGAAGTCATAGAATGGAGGTGTGTGAAGTCACAGAATGAAGGTGCGTTAAGTCACAGAATGGAGGTTTGTGAACTCAGAATGGAGGTGTGTGAAGTCACAGAATGGAGGTGTGGGAAGTCATAGAATGGAGTTGTGTGAAGTCACAGAATGGAGGTGTGTGAAGTCATAGAATGGAACTGTGTGAAGCCATAGAATGGAGGTGTGTGAAGTGAGAATTGAGGTGTGTGAAGTCACGGAATTGAGGCGTGTGAACTCAGAATGGAGGTGTGTGAAGTCACAGAATGGAGGTTTGTGAAGTCATAGAATGGAGGTGTGTGAAGTCATAGAATGGATGTTTCTGAAGTAGAATGAAGATGTGTGAACTCATAGAATGGAGGTGTGTGAAGTCAAAATGGAGGTGTGTGAACTCATAATTGGTGTGTGAAGTCATGGAATGAAGGTGTGTGAAGTCCAAGAATATAGGTGTGTGAAGTCAAACAATGGTGGTGTTTGAAGTCAGAGAATGCAGGTGTGTTAAGTCAAAGAATGGAAGTGTGTGAAGTCAAAATGGAGGTGTGTGAAGTCACAGAATGTAGGTGTGTGAAGTCACACAATGAAGGTGTTTGAAGTCAAAATTGTGGTGTGTGAAGTCACAAATGGAGGTGTCTGAAGTCAGAATGCAGCTGTGTGAAGTCATTGAATGGAGGTGTGTGAAGTCAGAATGGAGGTGTGTGAACTCATAGAATGGAGTGTGTGAAGTCACAATGGGGGTGTGTGAAGTCATAGAATGGGGGTGTGTGAAGTCAAATTGCAGCTGTGTGAAATCAGAGAATGGAGGTGTGTCAACTCAGAAATGAGGAGTGTGAAGTCATAGATTGGAAGTGCGTGAAGTCATAGAATGGATGTTTCTGAAGTAAGAATGAAGGTGTGTGAAGTCAGAGAATGGAGGTGTGTGAAGTCAAAATGGAGGTGTGTGAACTCATAGAATGGAGGTGTGTGAACTCATAGAATGGAGGTGTGTGTAGTCATGGAATGGAGGTGTGTGAAGTCAATGAATGGAGGTGTGTGAAGTCAAACAATAAAGGTGTGTGAAGTCACAGGATGGAGGTGTGTGAAATCACAGAATGGAGGTGTGTGAAGTCAAAAAAGTGTTGTGTAGAGTCACAAATGGAGGTGTGTGAACTCATAGAATGGAGGTTTGTGAAGTCAAAGAATGGAGATGTGTGAAGTCATCGAATGGAGGTGTGTGAAGTCAGAATGGAGTTGTGAGAAGTCATAGAATGGAGGTGTTTGAAGTCAGAATGGAGGTGTGCGAAGTCATAGAATGGAGGTGTGTGAAGTCAGAATGGAGTTGTGTGAACTCATGGAATGGAGTGTGTGAAGTCACAATTGAGGTGTGTGAAGTCACAGAATGGAGGTGTGTGAAGTCATAGAATGGAGATGTGTGAAGTCATAGAATGGAGGTGTGTGAAGTCATAGAATGGATGTTTGTTAAGGAAGAATGAAGGTGTGTCAAGTCATAGAATGGAGGTGTGTGAAGGCACAGAATGGAGGTGTGTGAAGTCGTAGAATGCAGCTGTGTGAAGTCAGAATGTAGGTGTGTGAAATCACAGAATGGAGGTGTGTTAACTCAGAATGGAGGTGTGTGAAGTCATAGAATGGAGGTGTGTGAAATCATAGAATGGAGGTGTGGGAAGTCAGAGAATGGAGCTGTGTGAAGTCAGAATGGAGGTGTGTGAAGTCATAATGGAGTCGTGTGAAGTCAGAGAATTGAGGTGTGTGAAGTCACAGAATGGAGGTGTGTGAAGTCATAGAATGGAAGTGTGTGAAGTCAGAACTGAGGTGTGTCAACTCAGATTGGAGGTGTGGGAAGTCACAATGGAGGTGTGTGAAGTTATAGAATGGAGGTGTGTGAAGTCACAGAATGGAGGGGTGTGAACTCATAGAATGGAGGTGTGTGAAGTCACAGAATGAAGGTGCCTTAAGTCACAGAATGGAGGTTTGTGAACTGAGAGAATGGAGGTGTGTGAACTCAGAATGGAGGTGTGTGAAGTCACAGAACGGAGATTTGTGAAGTCATAGAATGGATGTTTCTGAAGTAAGAATGAAGGTGTGTGAAGTCATAGAATGGAGGTGTGTGAAGTCAAAATGGAGGTGTGTGAACTCTTAGAATGGAGGTGTGAAATCACAATGGAGGTGTGTGAAGTCATAGAATGGAGGTGTGTGAAATCATACAATGGAGCTGTGTGAAGTCCGATTTGAGGAGTGTGCAGTCACACAATGGAGGTGTGTGAACTCAGAATGGAGGTGTGTGAAGTCACAGAATGGAGGTGTGAAGTCATAGAATGGAGGTGTGTGAAGTCATAGAATGGAGGTGTGTGAAGTCAGAAAATTGAGGTGTGTGAAGTCACAGATGGAGTTGTGGGAAGTCATAGAATGGAGGTGTGTGAAGTCATAGAATGGAGGTGTGTGAAGTCATAGAATTGATGTTTGTGAAGGAAGAATGAAGGTGTGTTAAGTCATAGAATGGAGGTGTTTGAAGGCACAAAATGAAGGTGTGTGAAGTCACAGAATGGAGGTGTGTGAACTCACAATAGAGGTGTGTGAAGTCAATGAATGAAGGTATGTGAAGTCATAGAATGGAAGTGTGTGAAATCATAGAATGAAGGTATGTGAAGCCAGAATTGAGGTGTGTGAAGTCACAGAAGTGAGGTGTGTGAATTCATAGACTATAGGTGTGTGAAGTCAAAATGCAGGTGTGTGAACTCATAGAATGGAGGTGTGTGAACTCATAGAATGGAGGTGTGTGAAATCATGGAATGGAGGGGTGTGAAGTCAATGAATGGAGGTGTGTGATGTCAAACAATAAAGGTGTGTGAAGTCTCAGAATGGAGGTGTGTGAAATCACAGAATTGAGGTGTGTGAAGTCAAAAAGGTGTTGTGTAGAGTCACAATTGGAGGTGTGTGAACTCATAGAATGGAGGTGTGTGAAGTCCAAGAATGGAGGTGTGTGAAGTCATCGAATGGAGGTGTGTGTAGTCATAGAATGGAGGTGTGTGAAGTCAGAATGGAGGTGTGTGAAGTCATAGAATGGAGGTGTGTGAAGTCAGAATGGAGGTGTGTGAACTCATGGAATGGAGAGTGTGAAGTCACAATTGAGGTGTGTGAAGTCACAGAAAGGAGGTGTGTGAAGTCATAGAATGGAGGTGTGTGAAGTCATAGAATGCAGCTGTGTGAAGTCAGAATGTAGGTGTGTGAAGTCACAGAATGGAGGTGTGTGAACTCAGAATGGAGGTGTGTGAATCACAGAATGGAGGTGTGTTAAGTCACAGAACGGAGGTGTTGGAACTCAGAATGGAGGTGTGTGAAGTCACAGAATGGAGGTGTCTGAAGTCAGAATGCAGCTGTGTGAAGTCATTGAATGGAGGTGTGTGAAGTCAGAATGGAGGTGTGTGAACTCATAGAATGGAGTGTGTGAAGTCACAATGGGGGTGTGTGAAGTCATAGAATGGGGGTGTGTGAAGTCAAATTGCAGCTGTGTGAAATCAGAGAATGGAGGTGTGTCAACTCAGAAATGAGGAGTGTGAAGTCATAGATTGGAAGTGCGTGAAGTCATAGAATGGATGTTTCTGAAGTAAGAATGAAGGTGTGTGAAGTCAGAGAAAGGAGGTGTGTGAAGTCAAAATGGAGGTGTGTGAACTCATAGAATGGAGGTGTGTGAACTCATAGAATGGAGGTGTGTGTAGTCATGGAATGGAGGTGTGTGAAGTCAATGAATGGAGGTGTGTGAAGTCAAAAATAAAGGTGTGTGAAGTCACAGGATGGAGGTGTGTGAAATCACAGAATGGAGGTGTGTGAAGTCAAAAACGTGTTGTGTAGAGTCACAAATGGAGGTGTGTGAACTCATAGAATGGAGGTTTGTGAAGTCAAAGAATGGAGATGTGTGAAGTCATCGAATGGAGGTGTGTGAAGTCAGAATGGAGTTGTGAGAAGTCATAGAATGGAGGTGTTTGAAGTCAGAATGGAGGTGTGCGAAGTCATAGAATGGAGGTGTGTGAAGTCAGAATGGAGTTGTGTGAACTCATGGAATGGAGTGTGTGAAGTCATGGAATGAAGGTGTGTGAAGTCCAAGAATATAGGTGTGTGAAGTCAAACAATGGTGGTGTTTGAAGTCAGAGAATGCAGGTGTGTTAAGTCAAAGAATGGAAGTGTGTGAAGTCAAAATGGAGGTGTGTGAAGTCACAGAATGTAGGTGTGTGAAGTCACAGAATGAAGGTGTTTGAAGTCAAAATTGTGGTGTGTGAAGTCACAAATGGAGGTGTCTGAAGTCAGAATGCAGCTGTGTGAAGTCATTGAATGGAGGTGTGTGAAGTCAGAATGGAGGTGTGTGATGTCAAACAATAAAGGTGTGTGAAGTCTCAGAATGGAGGTGTGTGAAATCACAGAATTGAGGTGTGTGAAGTCAAAAAGGTGTTGTGTAGAGTCACAATTGGAGGTGTGTGAACTCATAGAATGGAGGTGTGTGAAGTCCAAGAATGGAGGTGTGTGAAGTCATCGAATGGAGGTGTGTGAAGTCATAGAATGGAGGTGTGTGAAGTCAGAATGGAGGTGTGTGAAGTCATAGAATGGAGGTGTGTGAAGTCAGAATGGAGGTGTGTGAACTCATGGAATGGAGAGTGTGAAGTCACAATTGAGGTGTGTGAGTCACAGAAAGGAGGTGTGTGAAGTCATAGAATGAGGTGTGTGAAGTCATAGAATGCAGCTGTGTGAAGTCAGAATGTAGGTGTGTGAAGTCACAGAATGGAGGTGTGTGAACTCAGAATGGAGGTGTGTGAATCACAGAATGGAGGTGTGTTAAGTCACAGAACGGAGGTGTTGGAACTCAGAATGGAGGTGTGTGAAGTCAGAGAATGGAGCTGTGTGAAGTCAGAATGGAGGTGTGCGAAGTCACAGAATGGAGGTGTGTGAAGTTATTTTATGGAGCTGTGTGAAGTCAGAACTGAGGTGTGTGAACTCAGATTGGAGGTGGGGGAAGTCACAATGGAGGTGTGTGAAGTTATAAAATGGAGGTGTTTGAAGTCACAGAATGGAGGGGTGTGAAGTCAAAGACTGGAGGTGTGTGAAGTCATAGAATGGAGGTGTGTGAAGTCATAGAATGGAGGTGTGTGAAGTCACAGAATGAAGGTGCGTTAAGTCACAGAATCGAGGTTTGTGAACTCAGAATGGAGGTGTGTGAAGTCACTGAACGAAGGTGTGTTAAGTCACAGAACGGAGGTGTGTGAACTCAGAATGGAGGTGTGTGAATTCCCAGAATTGAGGTGTGGGAAGTCATAGAATTGAGTTGTGTGAAGTCACAGAATGGAGATGTGTGAATTCATAGAATATAGGTGTGTGAAGTCATAGAATGGAGGTGTGTGAAGTCACAGAATGGAGGTGTGCGAAGTCACAGAATGGAAGTGTGTGAAGTCACAGAATGGAGGTGTGTGAACTGACAATGGAGGTGTGTGAAGTCAAAGAATGGAGGTGTGTGAAGTCATAGAATGGAGGTGTGTGAAGTCATAGAATGCAGGTGTGTGAAGTCAAAATGGAGGTGTGCGAACTCATAAACTGGAGATGTGTGAAGTCATGGAATGTAGGTGTGTGAAGTCCAAAAATGGAGGTGTGTGAAGTCAAACAATGGTGGTGTGTGAAGTCACAGAATGGAGGTGTGTGAAGTCAAAGAATGGAAGTGTGTGAAGTAAAACTGGAGGTGTGTGAAGTCACAGAATGAAGGTGTGTGAAGTCACAGAATGGAGGTGTGTGAAGTCATAGAATGGAGGTGGGTGAAGTCACAGAATGTAGGTGTGTGAAGTCACAGAATGGGGTGAGTGAAGTCACAGAATGGAGGTGTGTGAAGTCAAAATGGAGGTGTGTGAACTCATAGAATGGAGGTGTGTGAACTCATAGAATGGAAGTGTGTGAAGTCATGGAATGGAGGTCTGTGAAGTCAAAGAATGGAGGTGTGTGAAGTCATAGAATGGAGGTGTGTGAAGTCACAGAATCGAGGTGTGTAAAGTCACAGAATGGAGGTGTGTGAAGTCACAGAATGGAGGTGTGTGAAGTCACAGAATGGAGGTGTGTGAAGTCAAAATGGAGGTGTGTGAACTCATAGAATGGAGGTGTGTGAACTCATAGAATGGAAGTGTGTGAAGTCATGGAATGAAGGTGTGTGAAGTCACAGAATGGAGGTGTGTGAAGTCATAGAATGGAGGTGAGTGAAGTCACAGAATGGAGGTGTGTGAAGTCACAGAATGGAGGTGTGTAAAGTCACAGAATGGAGGTGTGTGAAGTCACAGAATGGAGGTGTGTGAAGTCAAAAAGATGGTGTGTACAGTCACAAATGGAGGTGTGTGAACTCGTAGAATGGAGGTGTGTGAAGTCAAAGAATGGAGGTGTGTGAAGTCATGGAATGGAGGTGTGTGAAGTCACAGAATGGAGGTGTGTGAAGTCATAGAATGGAGGTGTGTGAAGTCATAGAATGGATGTTTCTGAAGTAAGAATGAAGGTGTGTGAAGTCATAGAATGGAGGTGTGTGAAGTCAAAATGGTGGTGTGTGAATTCACAAATGGAGGTCTGTGAAGTCACAGAATGTAGGTGTGCGAAGTCAAAATGGAGGTGTGTGAAGTCAATGAATGGAGGTGTGTGAACTCATAGAATGGAGGTGTCTGAAATCATGGAATGGAGGTTTGTGAAGTCAAACATTGGAAGTGTGGGAAGTAACAAAAAGGAGATGTGTGAAGTCATAGAATGGAGGTGTGTGAAGTCATAGAATGGAGGTGTGTGAATTCACGTAAGGGAGGTGTGTGAAGGCACAGAATGGACGTGTGTGAAGTCAAAATGGACGTTTGTGAAGTCATAGAATGGAGGTGTGTGAAGTCATAGAATGGAGGTGTGTGAAAGCACAGAATGGAGGGGTATGAATTCGCAGAATGGAGGTGTGTAAAGACACAGAGTGGAGATGTGTGCATTCACAGAGTGGAGGTGTGTGAAGTCATAGAAAGGAGGTTTGTGAAGTCACAGAATGGAGGTGTGTGAAGTCAGAATAGAGGTATGTGAACTCATAGAATGGAGGTGTGTGAAGTCACAGAATGGAGATGTGTGAAGTCAAATTGGAGTTGTGTGAAGTCATATAATGGAGGTGTGTCAACTCAGAAAGGAGGTGTGTGAAGTCATAGAATGGAGGTGTGTGAAGTCATAGAATGGAGTTGTTTGAAATCATAGAATGGGGGTGTGTGAATTCACAGAATTTAGGTTTGTGAAATCAGAATGGAGGTGTGTGAAGTCAAAATGGAGGTGTGTGAACACATAGAATGGAGGTGGGTGAACTCATAGAATGGAAGTGTGTGAAGTCATGGAATGAAGGTGTGTGAAGTCACAGAATGGAGGTGTGTGAAGTCATAGAATGGAGGTGAGTGAAGTCACAGAATGGAGGTGTGTGAAGTCACAGAATGGAGGTGTGTGAAGTCAACGAATGGAGGTGTGTGAAGTCAAAATGGAGGTGTGTGAACTCATAGAATGAAGGTGTGTGAAGTCACAGAATGGAGGTGTGTGAAGTCATGGAATGGAGGTGTGTGAAGTCAAGAATGGAGGTGTGTGAAGTCAAACAAAAATGGTGTGTATAGTCACAGAATGGAGGTGTGTGAAATCACAGAATATAGGTGTGTGAAGTCAAAAAGAGGGTGTGTACAGTCACAAATGGAGGTGTGTGAACTCGTAGAATGGAGGTGTGTGAAGTCAAAGAATGGAGGTGTGTGAAGTCATGGAATGGAGGTGTGTGAAGTCACAGAATGGAGGTGTGTGAAGTCATAGAATGGAGGTGTGTGAAGTCATAGAATGGATGTTTCTGAAGTAAGAATGAAGGTGTGTGAAGTCATAGAATGGAGGTGTGTGAAGTCAAAATGGAGGTGTGTGAACTCATAGAATGAAGGTCTGAGAACTCATAGAATGGTGGTGTGTGAAGTCATGGAATAAAGGTGTGTGAAGTCAAAGAATGCCGGTGTGTGAAGTCAAACAATAAAGGTGTGTGAAATCACAGAATGGAGGTGTGTGAAATCACAGAATGGAGGTGTGTGAAGTCAAAAAGGTGCTGTGTAGAGTCACAAATGGAGGTGTGTGAACTCAAAGAATGGAGGTGTGTGAAGTCATGGAATGGAGGTGTGTGAAGGCACAGAATGGAGGTGTGTGAAGTCATAGAATGCAGCTGTGTGAAGTCAGAATGGAGGTGTGTGAAGTCATAGAATGGAGGTGTGTGAAGTCAGAATGGAGGTGTGTGAAATCATAGAATGGAGGTGTGTGAAGTCACAGTATGGAGGTGTGTGAAGTCATAGAATGAAGCTGTTTGAAGTGAGAATTGAGGTGTGTGAAGTCACAGAATGGAGGTGTGTGAACTCACAATGGAGGTGTGTGAAGTCACAGAACGGAGGTGTGAAGTCATAGAATGGAGTTGTGTGAAGTCATAGAATGGAGGTGTGTGAAGTCATAATGGAGGTGTGTGAAGTCACAGAATTGAGGTGTGTGAAGTCACTGAATGGAGGTGTGTGAAGTCAAAGAATGGAGGTGTGTGAAGTCATAGAATGGAGGTGTGTGATCATAGAATGGATGTTTGTGAAGTAAGAATGAAGGTGTGTTAAGTCATAGAATGGAGGTGTGTGAAGGCACAGAATGGAGGTGTGTGAAGTCATAGAATGGAGCTGTGTGAAGTCATAATGGAGGTGTGTGAAGTCATAGAATGGAGGTGTGTGAACTCACAATGGAGGTGTGTGAAGTCAAAGAATGGAGGTGTGTGAAGTCATAGAAAGGAATTGTGTGAAGTCATAGAATGGAGGTGTGTGAAGCCAGAATTGAGGTGTGTGAAGTCACAGAATTGAGGTGTGTGAACTCAGAATGGAGGTGTGTGAAGACACAGAATGGAGGTTTGTGAAGTCATAGAATGGAGGTGTGTGAAGTCATAGAATGGATGTTTCTGAAGTAGAATGAAGGTGTGTGAAGTCACAGAATGGAGGTGTGTGAAGTCAAAATGGAGGTGTGCGAACTCATAAAATGGAGATGTGTGAAGTCTTGGAATGGAGGAGTGTGAAGTCCAAAAATGGAGGTGTGTGAAGTTAAACAATGGTATTGTGTGAAGTCACAGAATGGCGGTGTGTGAAGTCAACGAATGGAAGTGTGTGAAGTCAAAATGGAGGTGTGTGAAGTCACAGAATGGAGGTGGGTGAGGTCACAGAATGGAGGTGTGTGAAGTCATAGAATGGAGGTGTGTGAAGTCACAGAATGGAGATGTGTGAAGTCACAGAATGGCGGTTTTTGAAGTCACAGATTGGAGTTGTGTGAAGTCAAAGAATGGAGGTGTGTAAACTCACAATGGAGGTGTGTGAAGTCCCAGAATGGAGGTGTGTGAAGTCAAACAATAAAGGTGTGTCAAGTCACAGAATGGAGGTCTGTGAAGTCATAGAATGGAGGTGTGTTAAGTCACATATTAGAGGTGTGTGAACTCAGAGAATGGAGGTGTGTGAACTCAGAATGGAGGTGTGTGAAGTCACAGAACGGAGATTTGTGAAGTCATAGAATGGAAGTGCGTGAAGTCATAGAATGGATGTTACTGAAGTAAGAATGAAGGTGTGTGAAGTCATAGAATGGAGGTGTGTGAAGTCAAAATAGAGGTGTGTGAACTCATAGAATGGAGGTGTGAGATCTCATAGAATGGAGGTGTGTGAAGTCATGGAATGGAGGTGTGTGAAGTCAAAGAATGGAGGTGTGTGAAGTCAAACAATAAAGGTGTGTGAAGTCACAGAATGGAGGTGTGTGAAGTCACAGAATGGAGGTGTGTGAAGTCAAAAAGGTGGTGTGTAGAGTCACAAATGGAGGTGTGTGAACGCATAGAATGGAGGTGTGTGAAGTCAAAGAATGGAGGTGAGTGAAGTCATCGAATGGAGGTGTGTGAAGTCATGGAATGGAGGTGTGTGAAGTCACAGAGTGGAGGTGTGTGAAGTCAGAATGGAGTTGTGTGAAGTCAAGGAATGGAGGTGTGTGAAGTCACAATGGAGGTGTGTGAAGTCATAGAATGGAGGTATGTGAAGTCACAGAATGGAGGTGTGTGAAGTCATAGAATGGAGGTGTGTGAAATCATAAAATGGAGATGTGGGAAATCAGAGAATGGAGCTGTGTGAAGTCAGAATTGAGGTGTGCGAAGTCACAGAATGGAGGTGTGTGCAGTCATTTTATGGAGCTCTGTGAAGTCAGAATGGAGGTGTGTAAAGTCAAAGAATGAAGGTGTGTGAACTCAGAATGGAGGTGTGTGAAGTCACAGAATCTAGGTGTGTGAAGTCATAGAATGGAGGTGTGGGAAGTCATAGAATGGAGGTGTGTGAACTCATAATGGAGGCGTGAGAAATCACAGAATTGTGGTGTGTGAAGTCACAGAATGGAGGTGTGTGAAGTCATAGAATGGAGGTGTGTGAAGTCAGAACGAAGGTGTGTGAACTCAGATTGGAGGTGTGGGAAGTCATAATGGAAGTGTGCGAATTTATAGAATGGAGGTGTGTGAAGTCACAGAATGGAGGGGTGTGAAGTCAAAGAATGGAGGTGTGTGAAGTCATAGAATGGAGGTGTGTGAAGTCATAGAATGGAGGGGTGTGAAGTCATAGAATGGAGGTGTGTGAAGTCACAGAATGAAGGTGCGTGAAGTCACAGAATGGAGGTTTGTGAACTCAGAATATAGGTGTGTGAAGTCACAGAATGGAGGTGTGGGAAGTCATAGAATGGAGTTGTGTGAAGTCACAGAATGGAGGTGTGTGAATTAATAGAATGTAGGTGTGAGAAATCATAGAATGGAGGTGTGTGAATCACAGAATGGAGGTGTGTGAAGTAACAGAATGGAGGTGTGTGAAGTCACAGAATGGAGGTATGTGAACTCACAATGGAGGTGTGTGAAGTCAAAGAATGGAGGTGTGTGAACTCATAGAATGGAATTGTGTGAAGTCATAGAATGGAGGTGTGTGAAGTGAGAATTGAGGTGTGTGAAGTCATGGAATTGAGGTGTGTGAACTCAGAATGGAGGTGTGTGAAGTCACAGAATGGAGGTTTGTGAAGTCATAGAATGGAGGTGTGTGAAGTCATAGAATGGATGTTTCTGAAGTAGAATAAAGATGTGTGAACTCATAGAATGGAGGTGTGTGAAGTAAAAATGGAGGTGTGTGAAGTCCAAGAATATAGGTGTGTGAAGTCAAACAATGGTGGTGTGTGAAGTCAGAGAATGCAGGTGTGTTAAGTCAAGGAATGGAAGTGTGTGAAGTCGAAATGGAGGTGTGTGAAGTCACAGAATGTAGGTGTGTGAAGTCACACAATGAAGGTGTTTGAAGTCAAAATTGTGGTGTGTGAAGTCACAAATGGAGGTGTCTGAAGTCAGAATGCAGCTGTGTGAAGTCATTGAATGGAGGTGTGTGAACTCAGAATGGAGGTGTGTGAACTCATAGAATGGAGTGTGTGAAGTCACAATGGGGGTGTGTGAAGTCATAGAATGGGGGTGTGTGAAGTCAAATTGGAGGTGTGTGAAATCACAGAATGGAGGTGTGTCAACTCAGAAATGAGGAGTGTGAAGTCATAGATTGGAAGTGCGTGAAGTCATAGAATGGATGTTTCTGAAGTAAGAATGAAGGTGTGTGAAGTCATAGAATGGAGGTGTGTGAAGTCAAAATGGAGGTGTGTGAACTCATAGAATGGAGGTGTGTGAACTCATAGAATGGAGGTGTGAGAAGTCATGGAATGGAGGTGTGTGAAGTCAATGAATGGAGGTGTGTGAAGTCAAACAATAAAGGTGTGTGAAGTCACAGAATGGAGGTGTGTGAAATCACAGAATGGAGGTGTGTGAAGTCAAAAAGGTGTTGTGTAGAGTCACAAATGGAGGTGTGTGAACTCATAGAATGGAGGTGTGTGAAGTCAAAGAATGGAGGTGTGTGAAGTCATCGAATGGAGGTGTGTGAAGTCATGGAATGGAGGTGTGAGAAGTCACAGAATGGAGGTGTGTGAAGTCAGAATGGAGTTGTGTGAAGTCATAGAATGGAGGTGTGTGAAGTCAGAATGGAGGTGTGTGAAGTCATAGAATGGAGGTGTGTGAAGTCAGAATGGAGGTG
This sequence comes from Megascapheus bottae, assembly GCA_024803745.1. Classification (NCBI taxonomy): domain Eukaryota; kingdom Metazoa; phylum Chordata; class Mammalia; order Rodentia; family Geomyidae; genus Megascapheus; species Megascapheus bottae. Next base: position 188,779 of record JANJXV010000938.1, on the reverse strand, counting down.
TGTGAACTCATGGAATGGAGAGTGTGAAGTCACAATTGAGGTGTGTGAAGTCACAGAATGGAGGTGTGTGAAGTCATAGAATGGAGGTGTGTGAAGGCACAGATGGAGGTGTGTGAAGTCATAGAATGCAGCTGTGTGAAGTCAGAATGTAGGTGTGTGAAGTCATAGAATGGAGGTGTGTGAACTCAGAATGGAGGTGTGTGAAGTCACAGAATGGAGGTGTGTTAAGTCACAGAACGGAGGTGTTGGAACTCAGAATGGAGGTGTGTGAAGTCACAGAATGGAGGTGTGTGAAGACATAGAATGGAGGTGTGTGAAATCATAGAATGGAGGTGTGGGAAGTCAGAGAATGGAGCTGTGTGAAGTCAGAATGGAGGTGTGCGAAGTCACAGAATGGAGGTGTGTGAAGTTATTTTATGGATCTGTGTGAAGTCAGAACGGAGGTGTGTGAACTCAGATTGGAGGTGTGGGAAGTCACAATGGAGGTGTGTGAAGTTATAGAATGGAGGTGTTTGAAGTCACAGAATGGAGGGGTGTGAATTCAAAGACTGGAGGTGTGTGAAGTCATAGAATGAAGGTGTGTGAAGTCATAGAATGGAGGTATGTGAAGTCATAGAATGGAGGTGTGTGAAGTCACAGAATGAAGGTGCGTTAAGTCACAGAATCGAGGTTTGTGAACTCAGAATGGAGGTGTGTGAAGTCACAGAATGGAGGTGTGTGAAGTCACAGAATGGAGGTGTGGGAAGTTATAGAATGGAGTTGTGTGAAGTCACAGAATGGAGGTGTGTGAATTCATAGAATGGAGGTGTGTGAAGTCACAGAATGGAGGTGTGTGAAGTCACAGAATGGAGGTGTGTGAAGTCACAGAATATAGGTGTGTGAACTCACAATGGAGGTGTGTGAAGTCAAAGAATGGAGGTGTGTGAAGTCATAGAAGGGAATTGTGTGAAGTCATATAATGGAGGTGTGTGAAGTGAGAATTGAGGTGTGTGAAGTCACGGAATTGAGGTGTGTGAACTCAGAATGGAGGTGTGTGAAGTCACAGAATGGAGGTTTGTGAAGTCATAGAATGGAGGTGTATGAAGTCATAGAATGGATGTTTCTGAAGTAGAATGAAGGTGTGTGAAGTCATAGAATGGAGGTGTGTGAAGTCAAAATGGAGGTGTGTGAACTCATAAAATGGAGATGTGTGAAGTCATGGAATGGAGGTGTGTGTAGTCCAAGAATATAGGTGTGTGAAGTCAAACAATGGTGGTGTGTGAAGTCACAGAATGCAGGTGTATTAAGTCAAAGAATGGAAGTGTGTGAAGTCAAAATGGAGGTGTGCGAACTCATAAAATGGAGATGTGTGAAGTCATGGAATGGAGGAGTGTGAAGTCCAAAAATGGAGGTGTGTGAAGTTAAACAATGGTGGTGTGTGAAGTCACAGAATGGCTGTGTGTGAAGTCAACCGATGGAAGTGTGTGAAGTCAAACTGGAGTTGTGTGAAGTCATATAATGGAGGTGTGTCAACTCAGAAAGGAGGTGTGTGAAGTCATAGAATGGAGGTGTGTGAAGTCATAGAATGGAGTTGTGTGAAATCATAGAATGGAGGTGTGTGAAATCATAGAATGGAGGTGTGTGAAGTCATAGAATGGAGGTGTGTGAAGTCACAGAATGGAGGTGTGTGAAATCATAGAATGGAGGTGTGTGAAGTCACAATGTAGGTGTGTGAAGTCATAGAATGGAGGTGTGTGAAGTCATAGAATGGAGGTGTGTGAAGTCACCGAATGGAGTTGTGTGAACTCAGAATGGAGGTGTGTGAAGTCACAGAATGGAGGTTTGTGAAGTCATATAATGGATGTTTCTGAAGTAAGAATGAAGGTGTGTGAAGTCACAGAATGGAGGTGTGTGAAGTCATAGAATGGAGGTGTGTGAAGTCACAGAATGCAGGTGTGTGAAGTCAGAATGGAGGTGTGTAGTCATAGATTGGAGGTGGGTGAAGTCATGAAAAGGAGGTGTGGGAAATCATAGAATGGAGGAGTGTGAAGTCATAGAATGGAGCTGTGTGAAGTCAGAATGGAGGTGTGTGAAGTCCCAGAATGGAGGTGTGTCAACTCAGAATTTAGGTGAGTGAAGTCAAAGAATAGAGGTGTGCGAATTCATAGAAGGGAGGTGTGTGAAGTCGTAGAATGGAGGTGTGTGAAGTCAAAATGGAGGTGTGTGAAGTCACAGAATTGAAGTGTGTGAACACAGAATGGAGGTGTGTGAAGTCAAAGAATGGAGGTGTGTGAAGTCATAGTATGGAGGTGTGAGAATTCATAGAATGTACGTTTGTGAAGTAAGAATGAAGGTGTGTGAAGTCACAGAATGGAGGTGTGTGAAGTCAAAATGGTGGTGTGTGAATTCACAAATGGAGGTGTGTGAAGTCACAGAATGTAGGTGTGCGAAGTCAAAATGGAGGTGTGTGAAGTCAATGAATGGAGGTGTGTGAACTCATAGAATGGAGGTGTCTGAAATCATGGAATGGAGGTTTGTGAAGTCAAACATTGGAAGTGTGGGAAGTAACAAAAAGGAGATGTGTGAAGTCATAGAAAGGAGGCGTGTGAAGTCATAGAATGGAGGTGTGTGAATTCACGTAAGGGAGGTGTGTGAAGGCACAGAATGGACGTGTGTGAAGTCAAAATGGACGTTTGTGAAGTCATAGAATGGAGGTGTGTGAAGTCATAGAATGGAGGTGTGTGAAAGCACAGAATGGAGGGGTATGAATTCGCAGAATGGAGGTGTGTAAAGACACAGAGTGGAGATGTGTGCATTCACAGAGTGGAGGTGTGTGAAGTCATAGAAAGGAGGTTTGTGAAGTCACAGAATGGAGGTGTGTGAAGTCAGAATGGAGGTATGTGAACTCATAGAATGGAGGTGTGTGAAGTCACAGAATGGAGATGTGTGAAGTCAAATTGGAGTTGTGTGAAGTCATATAATGGAGGTGTGTCAACTCAGAAAGGAGGTGTGTGAAGTCATAGAATGGAGGTGTGTGAAGTCATAGAATGGAGTTGTCTGAAATCATAGAATGGGGGTGTGTGAATTCACAGAATTTAGGTTTGTGAAATCAGAATGGAGGTGTGTGAAGTCAAAATGGAGGTGTGTGAACACATAGAATGGAGGTGGGTGAACTCATAGAATGGAAGTGTGTGAAGTCATGGAATGAAGGTGTGTGAAGTCACAGAATGGAGGTGTGTGAAGTCATAGAATGGAGGTGAGTGAAGTCACAGAATGGAGGTGTGTGAAGTCACAGAATGGAGGTGTGTGAAGTCACAAAATGGAGGTGTGTGAAGTCAAAATGGAGGTGTGTGAACTCATAGAATGGAGGTGTGTGAACTCATAGAATGGAGGTGTGTGAAGTCATGGAATGGAGGTGTGTGAAGTCAAAGAATGGAGGTGTGGGAAGTCAAACAAAAATGGTGTGTATAGTCACAGAATGGAGGTGTGTGAAATCACAGAATGGAGGTGTGTGAACTCAAAAAGATGGTGTGTACAGTCACAAATGGAGGTGTGTGAACTCGTAGAATGGAGGTGTGTGAAGTCAAAGAATGGAGGTGTGTGAAGTCATGGAATGGAGGTGTATGAAGTCACAGAATGGAGGTGTGTGAAGTCATAGAATGGAGGTGTGTGAAGTCATAGAATGGATGTTTCTGAAGTAAGAATGAAGGTGTGTGAAGTCATAGAATGGAGGTGTGTGAAGTCAAAATGGACGTGTGTGAACTCATAGAATGAAGGTCTGAGAACTCATAGAATGGTGGTGTGTGAAGTCATGGAATAAAGGTGTGTGAAGTCAAAGAATGCAGGTGTGTGAAGTCAAACAATAAAGGTGTGTGAAGTCACAGAATGGAGGTGTGTGAAATCACAGAATGGAGGTGTGTGAAGTCAAAAAGGTGCTGTGTAGAGTCACAAATGGAGGTGTGTGAACTCATAGAATGGAGGTGTGTGAAGTCAAAGAATGGAGGTGTGTGAAGTCATCGAATGGAGGTGTGTGAAGTCATGGAATGGAGGTGTGTGAAGGCACAGAATGGAGGTGTGTGAAGTCATAGAATGGAGCTGTGTGAAGTCAGAATGGAGGTGTGTGAAGTCATAGAATGGAGGTGTGGGAAGTCAGAATGGAGGTGTGTGAAATCATAGAATGGAGGTGTGTGAAGTCACAGTATGGAGGTGTGTGAAGTCATAGAATGAAGCTGTTTGAAGTGAGAATTGAGGTGTGTGAAGTCACAGAATGGAGGTGTGTGAACTCACAATGGAGGTGTGTGATGTCACAGAACGGAGGTGTGAAGTCATAGAATGGAGGTGTGTGAAGTCATAGAATGGAGGTGTGTGAAGTCATAATGGAGGTGTGTGAAGTCACAGAATTGAGGTGTGTGAAGTCACTGAATGGAGGTGTGTGAAGTCAAAGAATGGAGGTGTGTGAAGTCATAGAATGGAGGTGTGTGATCATAGAATGGATGTTTGTGAAGTAAGAATGAAGGTGTGTTAAGTCATAGAATGGAGGTGTGTGAAGGCACAGAATGGAGGTGTGTGAAGTCATAGAATGGAACTGTGTGAAGTCATAATGGAGGTGTTTGAAGTCATAGAATGGAGGTGTGTGAACTCACAATGGAGGTGTGTGAAGTCAAAGAATGGAGGTGTGTGAAGTCATAGAAAGGAATTGTGTGAAGTCATAGAATGGAGGTGTGTGAAGCAAGAATTGAGGTGTGTGAAGTCACAGAATTGAGGTGTGTGAACTCAGAATGGAGGTGTGTGAAGACACAGAATGGAGGTTTGTGAAGTCATAGAATGGAGGTGTGTGAAGTCATAGAATGGATGTTTCTGAAGTAGAATGAAGGTGTGTGAAGTCACAGAATGGAGGTGTGTGAAGTCAAAATGGAGGTGTGCGAGCTCATAAAATGGAGATGTGTGATGTCATGGAATGGAGGAGTGTGAAGTCCAAAAATGGAGGTGTGTGAAGTTAAACAATGGTGGTGTGTGAAGTCACAGAATGGCGGTGTGTGAAGTCAACGAATGGAAGTGTGTGAAGTCAAAATGGAGGTGTGTGAAGTCACAGAATGGAGGGGTGTGAGGTCACAGAATGGAGGTGTGTGAAGTCATAGAATGGAGGTGTGTGAAGTCACAGAATGGAGATGTGTGAAGTCACAGAATGGCGGTGTTTGAAGTCACAGATTGGAGTTGTGTGAAGTCAAAGAATGGAGGTGTGTGAAGTCAAACAATAAAGGTGTGTCAAGTCACAAAATGGAGGTCTGTGAAGTCATAGAATGGAGGTGTGTTAAGTCACAGAGTGGAGGTGTGTGAACTCAGAGAATGGAGGTGTGTGAACTCAGAATGGAGGTGTGTGAAGTCACAGAACGGAGATTTGTGAAGTCATAGAATGGAAGTGCGTGAAGTCAGAGAATGGATGTTTCTGAAGTAAGAATGAAGGTGTGTGAAGTCATAGAATGGAGGTGTGTGACTTCAAAATGGAGGTGTGTGAACTCATAGAATGGAGGTGTGTGAACTCATAGAATGGAGGTGTGTGAAGTCATGGAATGGAGGTGTGTGAAGTCAATGAATGGAGGTGTGTGAAGTCAAAAATAAAGGTGTGTGAAGTCACAGATTGGAGGTGTGTGAAATCACAGAATGGAGGTGTGTGAAGTCAAAAAGGTGTTGTGTAGAGTCACAATTGGAGGTGTGTGAACTCATAGAATGGAGGTGTGTGAAGTCAAAGAATGGAGGTGTCTGAAGTCATCGAATGGAGGTGTGTGAAGTCATGGAATGGAGGTGTGTGAAGTCACAGAATGGAGGTGTGTGAAGTCAGAATGGAGTTGTGTGAAGTCATAGAATGGTGGTGTGTGAAGTCAGAATGGAGGTGTGTGAAGTCATAGAATGGAGGTGTGTGAAGTCAGAATGGAGGTGTGTGAACTCATGGAATGGAGAGTGTGAAGTCACAATTGAGGTGTGTGAAGTCACAGAATTAAGGTGTGTGAAGTCATAGAATGCAGGTGTGTGAAGTCATAGAATGCAGGTGTGTGAAGTCATAGAATGGATGTTTGTTAAGTAAGAATGAAGGTGTGTTAAGTCATAGAATGGAGGTGTGTGACGGCACAGAATGGAGGTGTGTGAAGTCATAGAATGCAGCTGTGTGAAGTCAGAATGTAGGTGTGTGAAGTCACAGAATGGAGTTGTGTGAACTCAGAATGGAGGTGTGTGAAGTCACAGAATGGAGGTGTGTTAAGTCACAGAACGGAGGTGTTGGAACTCAGAATGGAGGAGTATGAAGTCACAGAATGAAGGTGTGTGAAGCCATAGAATGGAGGTGTGTGAAATCATAGAATGGAGGTGTGGGAAGTCAGAGAATCGAGATGTGTGAAGTCAGAATGGAGGTTTGCGAAGTCACAGAATGGAGGTCTGTGAAGTTATTTTATGGAGCTGTGTGAAGTCAGAACTGAGGTGTGTGAACTCAGATTGGAGGTGGGGGAAGTCAAAATGGAGGTGTGTGAAGTTATAGAATGGAGGTGTTTGAAGTCACAGAATGGAGGGGTGTGAAGTCAAAGACTGGAGGTGTGTGAAGTCATAGAATGGAGGTGTGTGAAGTCATAGAATGGAGGTGTGTGAAGTCATAGAATGGAGGTGTGTGAAGTCACAGAATGAAGGTGCGTTAAGTCACAGAATCGAGGTTTGTGAACTCAAAATCGAGGTGTGTGAAGTCATGGAACGAAGGTGTGTTAAGTCACAGAACGGAGGTGTGTGAACTCAGAATGGAGGTGTGTGAATTCCCAGAATTGAGGTGTGGGAAGTCATAGAATTGAGTTGTGTGAAGTCACAGAATGGAGATGTGTGAATTCATAGAATATAGGTGTGTGAAGTCATAGAATGGAGGTGTGTGAAGTCACAGAATGGAGGTGTGCGAAGTCACAGAATGGAAGTGTGTGAAGTCACAGAATGGAGGTGTGTGAACTCACAATGGAGGTGTGTGAAGTCACAGAATGGAAGTGTGTGAAGTCACAGAATGGAGGTGTGTGAACTGACAATGGAGGTGTGTGAAGTCAAAGAATGGAGGTGTGTGAAGTCATAGAATGGAAGTGTGTGAAGTCATAGAATGCAGGTGTGTGAAGTCAAAATGGAGGTGTGCGAACTCATAAACTGGAGATGTGTGAAGTCATAGAATGTAGGTGTGTGAAGTCCAAAAATGGAGGTGTGTGAAGTCAAACAATGGTGGTGTGTGAAGTCAAAGAATGGAGGTGTGTGAAGTCAAAGAATGGAAGTGTGTGAAGTAAAACTGGAGGTGTGTGAAGTCACAGAATGAAGGTGTGTGAAGTCACAGAATGGAGGTGTGTGAAGTCATAGAATGGAGGTGTGTGAAGTCACAGAATGGAGGTGTGTGAAGTCACAGAATGGAGGTGAGTGAAGTCACAGAATGGAGGTGTGTGAAGTCAAAATGGAGGTTTGTGAACTCATAGAATGGAGGTGTGTGAACTCATAGAATGGAGGTGTGTGAAGTCATGGAATGGAGGTGTGTGAAGTCAAAGAATGGAGGTGTGTGAAGTCAAACAAAAATGGTGTGTATAGTCAAAGAATAGAGGTGTGTGAAATCACAGAATGGAGGTGTGTGAAGTGAAAAAAGATGGTGTGTACAGTCACAAATGGAGGTGTGTGAACTCGTAGAATGGAGGTGTGTGAAGTCAAAGAATGGAGGTGTGTGAAGTCATGGAATGGAGGTGTGTGAAGTCACAGAATGGAGGTGTGTGAAGTCATAGAATGGAGTTGTGTGAAGTCATAGAATGGTTGTTTCTGAAGTAAGAATTAAGGTGTGTGAAGTCAAAATGGACGTGTGTGAACTCATAGAATGAAGGTCTGAGAACGCATAGAATGGAGGTGTGTGAAGTCATGGAATAAAGGTGTGTGAAATCAAAGAATGCAGGTGTGTGAAGTCAAACAATAAAGGTGTGTGAAGTCACAGAATGGAGGTGTGTGAAATCACAGAATGGAGGTGTGTGAAGTCAAAAAGGTACTGTGTAGAGTCACAAATGGAGGTGTGTGAACTCATAGAATGGAGGTGTGTGAAGTCAAAAATGGAGGTGTGTGAAGTCATCGAATGGAGGTGTGTGAAGTCATGGAATGGAGGTGTGTGTAGGCACAGAATGGAGGTGTGTGAAGTCAAAGAATGGAGGTGTGTGAAGTCATAGAATGGAAGTGTGTGAAGTCATAGAATGCAGGTGTGTGAAGCCAAAATGGAGGTGTGCGAACTCATAAAATGGAGATGTGTGAAGTCATGGAATGTAGGTGTGTGAAGTCCAAAAATGGAGGTGTGTGAAGTCAAACAATGGTGGTGTGTGAAGTCACAGAATGGAGGTGTGTGAAGTCAAAGAATGGAAGTGTGTGAACTAAAACTGGAGGTGTGTGAAGTCACAGAATGAAGGTGTGTGAAGTCACAGAATGGAGGTGTGTGAAGTCATAGAATGGAGGTGTGTGAAGTCACAGAATGGAGGTGTGCGAAGTCACAGAATGGAGGTGAGTGAAGTCACAGAATGGAGGTGTGTGAAGTCAAAATGGAGGTGTGTGAACTCATAGAATGGAGGTGTGTGAACTCATAGAATGGAAGTGTGTGAAGTCATGGAATGGAGGTATGTGAAGTCAAAGAATGGAGGTGTGTGAAGTCACAGAATGGAGGTGTGCGAAGTCACAGAATGGAAGTGTGTGAAGTCACAGAATGGAGGTGTGTGAACTCACAATGGAGGTGTGTGAAGTCACAGAATGGAAGTGTGTGAAGTCACAGAATGGAGGTGTGTGAACTGACAATGGAGGTGTGTGAAGTCAAAGAATGGAGGTGTGTGAAGTCATAGAATGGAAGTGTGTGAAGTCATAGAATGCAGGTGTGTGAAGTCAAAATGGAGGTGTGCAAACTCATAAACTGGAGATGTGTGAAGTCATAGAATGTAGGTGTGTGAAGTCCAAAAATGGAGGTGTGTGAAGTCAAACAATGGTGGTGTGTGAAGTCAAAGAATGGAGGTGTGTGAAGTCAAAGAATGGAAGTGTGTGAAGTAAAACTGGAGGGGTGTGAAGTCACAGAATGAAGGTGTGTGAAGTCACAGAATGGAGGTGTGTGAAGTCATAGAATGGAGGTGTTTGAAGTCACAGAATGGAGGTGTGTGAAGTCACAGAATGGAGGTGAGTGAAGTCACAGAATGGAGGTGTGTGAAGTCAAAATGGAGGTGTGTGAACTCATAGAATGGAGGTGTGTGAACTCATAGAATGGAAGTGTGTGAAGTCATGGAATGGAGGTGTATGAAGTCAAAGAATGGAGCTGTGTGAAGTCATAGAATGGAGGTGTGTGAAGTCACAGAATGGAGGTGTGTAAAGTAACAGAATGGAGGTGTGTGAAGTCACAGAATGGAGGTGTGTGAAGTCACAGAATGGAGGTGTGTGAAGTCACAGAATGGAGGTGTGTAAAGTCACAGAATGGAGGGGTGAGAAGTCACAGAATGGAGGTGTGTGAAGTCACAGAATGGAGGTGTGTGAAGTCAAAATGGAGGTGTGTGAACTCATAGAATGGAGGTGTGTGAACTCATAGAATGGAAGTGTGTGAAGTCATGGAATGAAGGTGTGTGAAGTCACAGAATGGAGGTGTGTGAAGTCATAGAATGGAGGTGAGAGAAGTCACAGAATGGAGGTGTGTGAAGTCACAGAATGGAGGTGTGTAAAGTCACAGAATGGAGGTGTGTGAAGTCACAGAATGGAGGTGTGTGAAGTCACAGAATGGAGGTGTGTGAAGTCAAAATGGAGGTGTGTGAACTCGTAGAATGGAGGTGTGTGAACTCATAGAATGGAAGTGTGTGAAGTCATGGAATGAAGGTGTGTGAAGTCACAGAATGGAGGTGTGTGAAGTCACAGAATGGAGGTGTGTGAAGTCACAGAATGGAGGTGTGTGAAGTCAAAATGGAGGTTTGTGAACTCATAGAATGGAGGTGTGTGAACTCATAGAATGGAGGTGTGTGAAGTCATGGAATGGAGGTGTGTGAAGTCAAAGAATGGAGGTGTGTGAAGTCAAACAAAAATGGTGTGTATAGTCAAAGAATGGAGGTGTGTGAAATCACAGAATGGAGGTGTGTGAAGTGAAAAAAGATGGTGTGTACAGTCACAAATGGAGGTGTGTGAACTCGTAGAATGGAGGTGTGTGAAGTCAAAGAATGGAGGTGTGTGAAGTCATGGAATGGAGGTGTGTGAAGTCACAGAATGGAGGTGTGTGAAGTCATAGAATGGAGTTGTGTGAAGTCATAGAATGGTTGTTTCTGAAGTAAGAATTAAGGTGTGTGAAGTCATAGAATGGAGGTGTGTGAGGTCAAAATGGACGGTGTGAACTCATAGAATGAAGGTCTGAGAACGCATAGAATGGAGGTGTGTGAAGTCATGGAATAAAGGTGTGTGAAATCAAAGAATGCAGGTGTGTGAAGTCAAACAATAAAGGTGTGTGAAGTCACAGAATGGAGGTGTGTGAAATCACAGAATGGAGGTGTGTGAAGTCAAAAAGGTACTGTGTAGAGTCACAAATGGAGGTGTGTGAACTCATAGAATGGAGGTGTGTGAAGTCAAAGAATGGAGGTGTGTGAAGTCATCGAATGGAGGTGTGTGAAGTCATGGAATGGAGGTGTGTGAAGGCACAGAATGGAGGTGTGTGAAGTCAAAGAATGGAGGTGTGTGAAGTCATAGAATGGAAGTGTGTGAAGTCATAGAATGCAGGTGTGTGAAGTCAAAATGGAGGTGTGCGAACTCATAAAATGGAGATGTGTGAAGTCATGGAATGTAGGTGTGTGAAGTCCAAAAATGGAGGTGTGTGAAGTCAAACAATGGTGGTGTGTGAAGTCACAGAATGGAGGTGTGTGAAGTCAAAGAATGGAAGTGTGTGAACTAAAACTGGAGGTGTGTGAAGTCACAGAATGAAGGTGTGTGAAGTCACAGAATGGAGGTGTGTGAAGTCATAGAATGGAGGTGTGTGAAGTCACAGAATGGAGGTGTGCGAAGTCACAGAATGGAGGTGAGTGAAGTCACAGAATGGAGGTGTGTGAAGTCAAAATGGAGGTGTGTGAACTCATAGAATGGAGGTGTGTGAACTCATAGAATGGAAGTGTGTGAAGTCATGGAATGGAGGTATGTGAAGTCAAAGAATGGAGGTGTGTGAAGTCATAGAATGGAGGTGTGTGAAGTCACAGAATGGAGGTGTGTAAAGTCACAGAATGGAGGTGTGTGAAGTCACAGAATGGAGGTGTGTGAAGTCACAGAATGGAGGTGTGTAAAGTCACAGAATGGAGGTGTGTGAAGTCACAGAATGGAGGTGTGTGAAGTCACAGAATGGAGGTGTGTGAAGTCAAAATGGAGGTGTGTGAACTCATAGAATGGAGGTGTGTGAACTCATAGAATGGAAGTGTGTGAAGTCTTGGAATGAAGGTGTGTGAAGTCACAGAATGGAGGTGTGTGAAGTCATAGAATGGAGGTGAGTGAGGTCACAGAATGGAGGTGTGTGAATTCACAGAATGGAGGTGTGTGAAGTCAAAATGGAGGTGTGTGAACTCATAGAATGGAGGTGTGTGAACTCATAGAATGGAGGTGTGTGAAGTCATGGAATGGAGGTGTGTGAAGTCAAAGAATGGAGGTGTGTGAACTCAAACAAAAATGGTGTGTATAGTCACAGAATGGAGGTGTGTGAAATCACAGAATGGAGGTATGTGAAGTCAAAAGGTGGTGTGTACAGTCACAAATGAAAGTGTGTGAACTCGTAGAATGGAGGTGTGTGAAGTCAAAGAATGGAGGTGTGTGAAGTCATGGAATGGAGGTGTGTGAAGTCACAGAATGGAGGTGTGTGAAGTCATAGAATGGAGGTATGTGAAGTCATAGAATGGATGTTTCTGAAGTAAGAATGAAGGTGTGTGAAGTCATAGAATGGAGGTGTGTGAAGTCAAAATGGAGGTGTGTGAACTCATAGAATGAAGGTCTGAGAACTCATAGAATGGAGGTGTGTGAAGTCATGGAATAAAGGTGTGTGAAGTCAAAGAATGAAGCTGTGTGAAGTCAAACAATACAGGTGTGTGAAGTCACAGAATGGAGGTGTGTGAAATCACAGAATGGAGGTGTGTGAAGTCAAAAAGGTGCTGTGTAGAGTCACAAATGGAGGTGTGTGAACTCATAGAATGGAGGTGTGTGAAGTCAAAGAATGGAGGTGTGTGAAGTCATCGAATGGAGGTGTGTGAAGTCATGGAATGGAGGTGTGTGAAGGCACAGAATGGAGGTGTGTGAAGTCATAGAATGGAGCTTAGTGAAGTCAGAATTGAGGTGTGTGAAGTCATAGAATGGAGGTGTGTGAAGTCAGAATGGAGGTGTGTGAAATCATAGAATGGATGTGTGTGAAGTCACATTATGGAGGTGTGTGAAGTCATGGAATGAAGCTGTGTGAAGTGAGAATTGAGGTGTGTGAAGTCACAGAATGGAGGTGGGTGAACTCAGAATGGAGGAGTGTGAAGTCACAGAACGGAGGTGTGAAGTCATAGAATGGAGGTGTGTGAAGTCAAAGAATGGAGGTGTGTGAAGTCATAATGGAGGTGTGTGAAGTCACAGAATTGAGGTGTGTGAAGTCACTGAATGGAGGTGTGTGAAGTCAAAGAATGGAGGTGTGTGAAGTCATAGAATGGAGGTGTGTGAAGTCACAGAATGGAGGTGTGTAAAGTCACAGAATGGAGGTGTGTGAAGTCACAGAATGGAGGTGTGTGAAGTCACAGAATGGAGGTGTGTAAAGTCACAGAATGGAGGTGTGTGAAGTCACAGAATGGAGGTGTGTGAAGTCACAGAATGGAGGTGTGTGAAGTCAAAATGGAGGTGTGTGAACTCATAGAATGGAGGTGTGTGAACTCATAGAATGGAAGTGTGTGAAGTCTTGGAATGAAGGTGTGTGAAGTCACAGAATGGAGGTGTGTGAAGTCATAGAATGGAGGTGAGTGAGGTCACAGAATGGAGGTGTGTGAATTCACAGAATGGAGGTGTGTGAAGTCAAAATGGAGGTGTGTGAACTCATAGAATGGAGGTGTGTGAACTCATAGAATGGAGGTGTGTGAAGTCATGGAATGGAGGTGTGTGAAGTCAAAGAATGGAGGTGTGTGAACTCAAACAAAAATGGTGTGTATAGTCACAGAATGGAGGTGTGTGAAATCACAGAATGGAGGTATGTGAAGTCAAAAGGTGGTGTGTACAGTCACAAATGAAAGTGTGTGAACTCGTAGAATGGAGGTGTGTGAAGTCAAAGAATGGAGGTGTGTGAAGTCATGGAATGGAGGTGTGTGAAGTCACAGAATGGAGGTGTGTGAAGTCATAGAATGGAGGTATGTGAAGTCATAGAATGGATGTTTCTGAAGTAAGAATGAAGGTGTGTGAAGTCATAGAATGGAGGTGTGTGAAGTCAAAATGGAGGTGTGTGAACTCATAGAATGAAGGTCTGAGAACTCATAGAATGGAGGTGTGTGAAGTCATGGAATAAAGGTGTGTGAAGTCAAAGAATGAAGCTGTGTGAAGTCAAACAATACAGGTGTGTGAAGTCACAGAATGGAGGTGTGTGAAATCACAGAATGGAGGTGTGTGAAGTCAAAAAGGTGCTGTGTAGAGTCACAAATGGAGGTGTGTGAACTCATAGAATGGAGGTGTGTGAAGTCAAAGAATGGAGGTGTGTGAAGTCATCGAATGGAGGTGTGTGAAGTCATGGAATGGAGGTGTGTGAAGGCACAGAATGGAGGTGTGTGAAGTCATAGAATGGAGCTTAGTGAAGTCAGAATTGAGGTGTGTGAAGTCATAGAATGGAGGTGTGTGAAGTCAGAATGGAGGTGTGTGAAATCATAGAATGGATGTGTGTGAAGTCACATTATGGAGGTGTGTGAAGTCATGGAATGAAGCTGTGTGAAGTGAGAATTGAGGTGTGTGAAGTCACAGAATGGAGGTGGGTGAACTCAGAATGGAGGAGTGTGAAGTCACAGAACGGAGGTGTGAAGTCATAGAATGGAGGTGTGTGAAGTCAAAGAATGGAGGTGTGTGAAGTCATAATGGAGGTGTGTGAAGTCACAGAATTGAGGTGTGTGAAGTCACTGAATGGAGGTGTGTGAAGTCAAAGAATGGAGGTGTGTGAAGTCATAGAATGGAGGTGTGTGATCATTGAATGGATGTTTGTGAAGTAAGAATGAAGGTGTGTTAAGTCACAGAATGGAGGTGTGTGAAGGCACAGAATGGAGGTGTGTGAAGTCATAGAATGGAGCTGTGTGAAGTCATAATGGAGGTGTGTGAATTCATAGAATGGAGGTGTGTGAACTCACAATGGAGGTGTGTGAAGTCAAAGTATGGAGGTGTGTGAAGTCATAGAAAGGAGTTGTGTAAAGTCATAGAATGGAGGTGTGTGAAGCCAGAATTGAGGTGTGTGAAGTCACAGAATTGAGGTGTGTGAACTCAGAATGGAGGTGTGTGAAGACACAGAATGGAGGTTTGTGAAGTCATAGAATGGAGGTGTGTGAAGTCATAGAATGGATGTTTCTGAAGTAGAATGAAGGTGTGTGAAGTCACAGAATGGTGGTGTGTTAAGTCAAAATGGAGATGTGCGAACTCATAAAATGGAGATGTGTGAAGTCATGGAATGGAGGAGTGTGAAGTCCAAAAATGGAGGTGTGTGAAGTTAAACAATGGTGGTGTGTGAAGTCACAGAATGGCGGTGTGTGAAGTCAACGAATGGAAGTGTGTGAAGTCAAAATGGAGGTGTGTGAAGTCACAGAATGGAGGTGTGTGAAGTCACAGAATGGAGGTGTGTGAAATCAAAATGGAGGTGTGTGAACTCATAGAATGGAGGTGTGTGAACTCATAGAATGGAAGTGTGTGAAGTCTTGGAATGAAGGTGTGTGAAGTCACAGAATGGAGGTGTGTGAAGTCATAGAATGGAGGTGAGTGAGGTCACAGAATGGAGGTGTGTGAATTCACAGAATGGAGGTGTGTGAAGTCAAAATGTAGGTGTGTGAACTCATAGAATCGAGGTGTGTGAACTCATAGAATGGAGGTGTGTGAAGTCATGGAATGGAGGTGTGTGAAGTCAAAGAATGGAGGTGTGTGAACTCAAACAAAAATGGTGTGTATAGTCACAGAATGGAGGTGTGTGAAATCACAGAATGGAGGTGTGTGAAGTCAAAAGATGGTGTGTACAGTCACAAATGAAAGTGTGTGAACTCGTAGATTGGAGGTGTGTGAAGTCAAAGAAGGGAGGTGTGTGAAGTCATGGAATGGAGGTATGTGAAGTCACAGAATGGAGGTGTGTGAAGTCATAGAATGGAGGTATGTAAAGTCATAGAATGGATGTTTCTGAAGTAAGAATGAAGGTGTGTGATGTCATAGAATGGAGGTGTGTGTAGTCAAAATGGAGGTGTGTGAACTCATAGAATGAAGGTCTGAGAACTCATAGAATGGAGGTGTGTGAAGTCATGGAATAAAGGTGTGTGAAGTCAAAGAATGCAGCTGTGTGAAGTCAAACAATAAAGGTGTGTGAAGTCACAGAATGGAGGTGTGTGAAATCACAGAATGGAGGTGTGTGAAGTCAAAAAGGTGCTGTGTAGAGTCACAAATGGAGGTGTGTGAACTCATAGAATGGAGGTGTGTGAAGTCAAAGAATGGAGGTGTGTGAAGTCATCGAATGGAGGTGTGTGAAGTCATGGAATGGAGGTGTGTGAAGGCACAGAATGGAGGTGTGTGAAGTCATAGAATGGAGCTTAGTGAAGTCAGAATGGAGGTGTGTGAAGTCATAGAATGGAGGTGTGTGAAGTCAGAATGGAGGTGTGTGAAATCATAGAATGGATGTGTGTGAAGTCACAGTATGGAGGTTTGTGAAGTCATGGAATGAAGCTGTGTGAAGTGAGAATTGAGGTGTGTGAAGTCACAGAATGGAGGTGGGTGAACTCAGAATGGAGGTGTGTGAAGTCACAGAATGGAGGTGTGAAGTCATAGAATGGAGGTGTGTGAAGTCATAGAATGGAGGTGTGTGAAGTCATAATGGAGGTGTGTGAAGTCACAGAATTGAGGTGTGTGAAGTCACTGAATGGAGGTGTGTGAAGTCAAAGAATGGGTGTGTGAAGTCATAGAATGGAGGTGTGTGATCATTGAATGGATGTTTGTGAAGTAAGAATGAAGGTGTGTTAAGTCATAGAATGGAGGTTTGTGAAGGCACAGAATGGAGGTGTGTGAAGTCATAGAATGGAGCTGTGTGAAGTCATAATGGAGGTGTGTGAAGTCATAGAATGGAGGTGTGTGAACTCACAATGGAGGTGTGTGAAGTCAAAGAATGGAGGTATGTGAAGTCATAGAAAGGAGTTGTGTGAAGTCATAGAACGGAGGTGTGTGAAGCCAGAATTGAGGTGTGTGAAGTCACAGAATTGAGGTGTGTGAACTCAGAATGGAGGTGTGTGAAGACACAGAATGGAGGTTTGTGAAGTCATAGAATGGAGGTGTGTGAAGTCATAGAATGGATGTTTCGGAAGTAGAATGAAGGTGTGTGAAGTCACAGAATGGAGGTGTGTGAAGTCAAAATGGAGATGTGCGAACTCATAAAATGGAGACGTGTGAAGTCATGGAATGGAGGAGTGTGAAGTCCAAAAATGGAGGTGTGTGAAGTTAAACAATGGTGGTGTGTGAAGTCACAGAATGGCGGTGTGTGAAGTCAATGAATGGAAGTGTGTGAAGTCAAAATGGAGGTGTGTGAAGTCACAGAATGGAGGTGTGTGAAGTCACAGAATGGAGGTGTGTGAAGTCAAAATGGAGGTGTGTGAACTCATAGAATGGAGGTGTGTGAACTCATAGAATGGAGGTGTGTGAAGTCATGGAATGGAGGTGTGTGAAGTCAAAGAATGGAGGTGTGTGAACTCAAACAAAAATGGTGTGTATAGTCACAGAATGGAGGTGTGTGAAATCACAGAATGGAGGTGTGTGAAGTCAAAAGGTGGTGTGTACAGTCACAAATGAAAGTGTGTGAACTCGTAGAATGGAGGTGTGTGAAGTCAAAGAATGGAGGTGTGTGAAGTCATGGAATGGAGGTGTGTGAAGTCACAGAATGGAGGTGTGTGAAGTCATAGAATGGAGGTATGTGAAGTCATAGAATGGATGTTTCTGAAGTAAGAATGAAGGTGTGTGAAGTCATAGAATGGAGGTGTGTGAAGTCAAAATGGAGGTGTGTGAACTCATAGAATGAAGGTCTGAGAACTCATAGAATGGAGGTGTGTGAAGTCATGGAATAAAGGTGTGTGAAGTCAAAGAATGCAGCTGTGTGAAGTCAAACAATAAAGGTGTGTGAAGTCACAGAATGGAGGTGTGTGAAATCACAGAATGGAGGTGTGTGAAGTCAAAAAGGTGCTGTGTAGAGTCACAAATGGAGGTGTGTGAACTCATAGAATGGAGGTGTGTGAAGTCAAAGAATGGAGGTGTGTGAAGTCATCGAATGGAGGTGTGTGAAGTCATGGAATGGAGGTGTGTGAAGGCACAGAATGGAGGTGTGTGAAGTCATAGAATGGAGCTTAGTGAAGTCAGAATGGAGGTGTGTGAAGTCATAGAATGGAGGTGTGTGAAGTCAGAATGGAGGTGTGTGAAATCATAGAATGGATGTGTGTGAAGTCATAGTCTGGAGGTTTGTGAAGTCATGGAATGAAGCTGTGTGAAGTGAGAATTGAGGTGTGTGAAGTCACAGAATGGAGGTGGGTGAACTCAGAATGGAGGTGTGTGAAGTCACAGAACGGAGGTGTGAAGTCATAGAATGGAGGTGTGTGAAGTCATAGAATGGAGGTGTGTGAAGTCATAATGGAGGTGTGTGAAGTCACAGAATTGAGGTGTGTGAAGTCACTGAATGGAGGTGTGTGAAGTCAAAGAATGGAGGTGTGTGAAGTCATAGAATGGAGGTGTGTGATCATTGAATGGATGTTTGTGAAGTAAGAATGAAGGTGTGTTAAGTCATAGAATGGAGGTGTGTGAAGGCACAGAATGGAGGTGTGTGAAGTCATAGAATGGAGCTGTGTGAAGTCATAATGGAGGTGTGTGAAGTCATACAATGGAGGTGTGTGAACTCACAAGGGAGGTGTGTGAAGTCAAAGAATGGAGGTGTGTGAAGTCATAGAAAGGAGTTGTGTGAAGTCATAGAATGGAGGTGTGTGAAGCCAGAATTGAGGTGTGTGAAGTCACAGAATTGAGGTGTGTGAACTCAGAATGGAGGTGTGTGAAGACACAGAATGGAGGTTTGTGAAGTCATAGAATGGAGGTGTGTGAAGTCATAGAATGGATGTTTCTGAAGTAGAATGAAGGTGTGTGAAGTCACAGAATGGAGTTGTGTGAAGTCAAAATGGAGATGTGCGAACTCATAAAATGGAGATGTGTGAAGTCATGGAATGGAGGAGTGTGAAGTCCAAAAATGGAGGTGTGTGAAGTTAAACAATGGTGGTGTGTGAAGTCACAGAATGGCGGTGTGTGAAGTCAACGAATGGAAGTGTGTGAAGTCAAAATGGAGGTGTGTGAAGTCACAGAATGGAGGTGTGTGAAGTCACAGAATGGAGGTGTGTGAACTCATAGAATGGAGGTGTGTGAACTCATAGAATGGAAGTGTGTGAAGTCTTGGAATGAAGGTGTGTGAAGTCACAGAATGGAGGTGTGTGAAGTCATAGAATGGAGGTGAGTGAGGTCACAGAATGGAGGTGTGTGAATTCACAGAATGGAGGTGTGTGAAGTCAAAATGGAGGTGTGTGAACTCATAGAATGGAGGTGTGTGAACTCATAGAATGGAGGTGTGTGAAGTCATGGAATGGAGGTGTGTGAAGTCAAAGAATGGAGGTGTGTGAACTCAAACAAAAATGGTGTGTATAGTCACAGAATGGAGGTGTGTGAAATCACAGAATGGAGGTGTGTGAAGTCAAAAAGATGGTGTGTACAGTCACAAATGAAAGTGTGTGAACTCGTAGAATGGAGGTGTGTGAAGTCAAAGAATGGAGGTGTGTGAAGTCATGGAATGGAGGTGTGTGAAGTCACAGAATGGAGGTGTGTGAAGTCATAGAATGGAGGTATGTGAAGTCATAGAATGGATGTTTCTGAAGTAAGAATGAAGGTGTGTGAAGTCATAGAATGGAGGTGTGTGAAGTCAAAATGGAGGTGTGTGAACTCATAGAATGAAGGTCTGAGAACTCATAGAATGGAGGTGTGTGAAGTCATGGAATAAAGGTGTGTGAAGTCAAAGAATGAAGCTGTGTGAAGTCAAACAATAAAGGTGTGTGAAGTCACAGAATGGAGGTGTGTGAAATCACAGAATGGAGGTGTGTGAAGTCAAACAGGTGCTGTGTAGAGTCACAAATGGAGGTGTGTGAACTCATAGAATGGAGGTGTGTGAAGTCAAAGAATGGAGGTGTGTGAAGTCATCGAATGGAGGTGTGTGAAGTCATGGAATGGAGGTGTGTGAAGGCACAGAATGGAGGTGTGTGAAGTCATAGAATGGAGCTTAGTGAAGTCAGAATGGAGGTGTGTGAAGTCATAGAATGGAGGTGTGTGAAGTCAGAATGGAGGTGTGTGAAATCATAGAATGGATGTGTGTGAAGTCACAGTATGGAGGTGTGTGAAGTCATGGAATGAAGCTGTGTGAAGTGAGAATTGAGGTGTGTGAAGTCACAGAATGGAGGTGGGTGAACTCAGAATGGAGGTGTGTGAAGTTACAGAACGGAGGTGTGAAGTCATAGAATGGAGGTGTGTGAAGTCATAGAATGGAGGTTTGTGAAGTCATAATGGAGGTGTGTGAAGTCACAGAATTGAGGTGTGTGAAGTCACTGAATGGAGGTGTGTGAAGTCAAAGAATGGGTGTGTGAAGTCATAGAATGGAGGTGTGTGATCATTGAATGGATGTTTGTGAAGTAAGAATGAAGGTGTGTTAAGTCATAGAATGGAGGTTTGTGAAGGCACAGAATGGAGGTGTGTGAAGTCACAGAATTGAGGTGTGTGAACTCAGAATGGAGGTGTGTGAAGACACAGAATGGAGGTTTGTGAAGTCATAGAATGGAGGTGTGTGAAGTCATAGAATGGATGTTTCTGAAGTAGAATGAAGGTGTGTGAAGTCACAGAATGGAGGTGTGTGAAGTCAAAATGGAGATGTGCGAACTCATAAAATGGAGATGTGTGAAGTCATGGAATGGAGGAGTGTGAAGTCCAAAAATGGAGGTGTGTGAGGTTAAACAATGGTGGTGTGTGAAGTCACAGAATGGCGGTGTGTGAAGTCAACGAATGGAAGTGTGTGAAGTCAAAATGGAGGTGTGTGAAGTCACAGAATGGAGGTGTGTGAAGTCACAGAATGGAGGTGTGTGAAGTCAAAATGGAGGTGTGTGAACTCATATAATGGAGGTGTGTGAACTCATAGAATGGAAGTGTGTGAAGTCTTGGAATGAAGGTGTGTGAAGTCACAGAATGGAGGTGTGTGAAGTCATAGAATGGAGGTGAGTGAGGTCACAGAATGGAGGTGTGTGAATTCACAGAATGGAGGTGTGTGAAGTCAAAATGGAGGTGTGTGAACTCATAGAATGGAGGTGTGTGAACTCATAGAATGGAGGTGTGTGAAGTCATGGAATGGAGGTGTGTGAAGTCAAAGAATGGAGGTGTGGGAAGTCAAACAAAAATGGTGTGTATAGTCACAGAATGGAGGTGTGTGAAATCACAGAATGGAGGTGTGTGAAGTCAAAAAGATGGTGTGTACAGTCACAAATGAAAGTGTGTGAACTCGTAGAATGGAGGTGTGTGAAGTCAAAGAATGGAGGTGTGTGAAGTCATGGAATGGAGGTGTGTGAAGTCACAGAATGGAGGTGTGTGAAGTCATAGAATGGAGGTATGTGAAGTCATAGAATGGATGTTTCTGAAGTAAGAATGAAGGTGTGTGAAGTCAAAATGGAGGTGTGTGAACTCATAGAATAAAGGTCTGAGAACTCATAGAATGGAGGTGTGTGAAGTCATGGAATAAAGGTGTGTGAAGTCAAAGAATGAAGCTGTGTGAAGTCAAACAATACAGGTGTGTGAAGTCACAGAATGGAGGTGTGTGAAATCACAGAATGGAGGTGTGTGAAGTCAAACAGGTGCTGTGTAGAGTCACAAATGGAGGTGTGTGAACTCATAGAATGGAGGTGTGTGAAGTCAAAGAATGGAGGTGTGTGAAGTCATCGAATGGAGGTGTGTGAAGTCATGGAATGGAGGTGTGTGAAGGCACAGAATGGAGGTGTGTGAAGTCATAGAATGGAGCTTAGTGAAGTCAGAATGGAGGTGTGTGAAGTCATAGAATGGAGGTGTGTGAAGTCAGAATGGAGGTGTGTGAAATCATAGAATGGATGTGTGTGAAGTCACAGTATGGAGGTGTGTGAAGTCATGGAATGAAGCTGTGTGAAGTGAGAATTGAGGTGTGTGAAGTCACAGAATGGAGGTGGGTGAACTCAGAATGGAGGTGTGTGAAGTCACAGAACGGAGGTGTGAAGTCATAGAATGGAGGTGTGTGAAGTCATAGAATGGAGGTGTGTGAAGTCATAATGGAGGTGTGTGAAGTCACAGAATTGAGGTGTGTGAAGTCACTGAATGGAGGTGTGTGAAGTCAAAGAATGGGTGTGTGAAGTCATAGAATGGAGGTGTGTGATCATTGAATGGATGTTTGTGAAGTAAGAATGAAGGTGTGTTAAGTCATAGAATGGAGGTTTGTGAAGGCACAGAATGGAGGTGTGTGAAGTCACAGAATTGAGGTGTGTGAACTCAGAATGGAGGTGTGTGAAGACACAGAATGGAGGTTTGTGAAGTCATAGAATGGAGGTGTGTGAAGTCATAGAATGGATGTTTCTGAAGTAGAATGAAGGTGTGTGAAGTCACAGAATGGAGGTGTGTGAAGTCAAAATGGAGATGTGCGAACTCATAAAATGGAGATGTGTGAAGTCATGGAATGGAGGAGTGTGAAGTCCAAAAATGGAGGTGTGTGAGGTTAAACAATGGTGGTGTGTGAAGTCACAGAATGGCGGTGTGTGAAGTCAACGAATGGAAGTGTGTGAAGTCAAAATGGAGGTGTGTGAAGTCACAGAGTGGAGGTGTGTGAAGTCACAGAATGGAGGTGTGTGAAGTCAAAATGGAGGTGTGTGAACTCATAGAATGGAGGTGTGTGAACTCATAGAATGGAAGTGTGTGAAGTCTTGGAATGAAGGTGTGTGAAGTCACAGAATGGAGGTGTGTGAAGTCATAGAATGGAGGTGAGTGAGGTCACAGAATGGAGGTGTGTGAATTCACAGAATGGAGGTGTGTGAAGTCAAAATGGAGGTGTGTGAACTCATAGAATGGAGGTGTGTGAACTCATAGAATGGAGGTGTGTGAAGTCATGGAATGGAGGTGTGTGAAGTCAAAGAATGGAGGTGTGTGAACTCAAACAAAAATGGTGTGTATAGTCACAGAATGGAGGTGTGTGAAATCACAGAATGGAGGTGTGTGAAGTCAAAAAGATGGTGTGTACAGTCACAAATGAAAGTGTGTGAACTCGTAGAATGGAGGTGTGTGAAGTCAAAGAATGGAGGTGTGTGAAGTCATGGAATGGAGGTGTGTGAAGTCACAGAATGGAGGTGTGTGAAGTCATAGAATGGAGGTATGTGAAGTCATAGAATGGATGTTTCTGAAGTAAGAATGAAGGTGTGTGAAGTCATAGAATGGAGGTGTGTGAAGTCAAAATGGAGGTGTGTGAACTCATAGAATGAAGGTCTGAGAACTCATAGAATGGAGGTGTGTGAAGTCATGGAATAAAGGTGTGTGAAGTCAAAGAATGAAGCTGTGTGAAGTCAAACAATACAGGTGTGTGAAGTCACAGAATGGAGGTGTGTGAAATCACAGAATGGAGGTGTGTGAAGTCAAAAAGGTGCTGTGTAGAGTCACAAATGGAGGTGTGTGAACTCATAGAATGGAGGTGTGTGAAGTCAAAGAATGGAGGTGTGTGAAGTCATCGAATGGAGGTGTGTGAAGTCATGGAATGGAGGTGTGTGAAGGCACAGAATGGAGGTGTGTGAAGTCATAGAATGGAGATTAGTGAAGTCAGAATGGAGGTGTGTGAAGTCATAGAATGGAGGTGTGTGAAGTCAGAATGGAGGTGTGTGAAATCATAGAATGGATGTGTGTGAAGTCACAGTATGGAGGTGTGTGAAGTCATGGAATAAAGCTGTGTGAAGTGAGAATTGAGGTGTGTGAAGTCACAGAATGGAGGTGGGTGAACTCAGAATGGAGGTGTGTGAAGTCACAGAACGGTGGTGTGAAGTCATAGAATGGAGGTGTGTGAAGTCATAGAATGGAGGTGTGTGAAGTCATAATGGAGGTGTGTGAAGTCACAGAATTGA
The DNA here is from genome assembly GCA_024803745.1 of Megascapheus bottae. Lineage (NCBI taxonomy): Eukaryota > Metazoa > Chordata > Mammalia > Rodentia > Geomyidae > Megascapheus > Megascapheus bottae. The sequence goes on along the minus strand of JANJXV010000938.1, from coordinate 165,371 downwards.
GGTGTGTGAAGTCACTGAATGGAGGTGTGTGAAGTCAAAGAATGGAGGTGTGTGAAGTCATAGAATGGAGGTGTGTGATCATTGAATGGATGTTTGTGAAGTAAGAATGAAGGTGTGTTAAGTCATAGAATGGAGGTGTGTGAAGGCACAGAATGGAGGTGTGTGAAGTCATAGAATGGAAGTGTGTGAAGTCATAGAATGGAGGTGTGTGAAGTAAGAATGGAGGTGTGTGAAGTCACGGAATGGAGGTGTGTGAAGTCAGAATAGAGGTGTGTGAATTCACAGAATGGAGGTGTGTGAAGTCATAGAATGGAGGTATGTGAAGTCATAGAATGGATGTTTCTGAAGTAAGAATGAAGGTGTGTGAAGTCAAAATGGAGGTGTGTGAACTCATAGAATAAAGGTCTGAGAACTCATAGAATGGAGGTGTGTGAAGTCATGGAATAAAGGTGTGTGAAGTCAAAGAATGAAGCTGTGTGAAGTCAAACAATACAGGTGTGTGAAGTCACAGAATGGAGGTGTGTGAAATCACAGAATGGAGGTGTGTGAAGTCAAACAGGTGCTGTGTAGAGTCACAAATGGAGGTGTGTGAACTCATAGAATGGAGGTGTGTGAAGTCAAAGAATGGAGGTGTGTGAAGTCATCGAATGGAGGTGTGTGAAGTCATGGAATGGAGGTGTGTGAAGGCACAGAATGGAGGTGTGTGAAGTCATAGAATGGAGCTTAGTGAAGTCAGAATGGAGGTGTGTGAAGTCATAGAATGGAGGTGTGTGAAGTCAGAATGGAGGTGTGTGAAATCATAGAATGGATGTGTGTGAAGTCACAGTATGGAGGTGTGTGAAGTCATGGAATGAAGCTGTGTGAAGTGAGAATTGAGGTGTGTGAAGTCACAGAATGGAGGTGGGTGAACTCAGAATGGAGGTGTGTGAAGTCACAGAACGGAGGTGTGAAGTCATAGAATGGAGGTGTGTGAAGTCATAGAATGGAGGTGTGTGAAGTCATAATGGAGGTGTGTGAAGTCACAGAATTGAGGTGTGTGAAGTCACTGAATGGAGGTGTGTGAAGTCAAAGAATGGGTGTGTGAAGTCATAGAATGGAGGTGTGTGATCATTGAATGGATGTTTGTGAAGTAAGAATGAAGGTGTGTTAAGTCATAGAATGGAGGTTTGTGAAGGCACAGAATGGAGGTGTGTGAAGTCACAGAATTGAGGTGTGTGAACTCAGAATGGAGGTGTGTGAAGACACAGAATGGAGGTTTGTGAAGTCATAGAATGGAGGTGTGTGAAGTCATAGAATGGATGTTTCTGAAGTAGAATGAAGGTGTGTGAAGTCACAGAATGGAGGTGTGTGAAGTCAAAATGGAGATGTGCGAACTCATAAAATGGAGATGTGTGAAGTCATGGAATGGAGGAGTGTGAAGTCCAAAAATGGAGGTGTGTGAGGTTAAACAATGGTGGTGTGTGAAGTCACAGAATGGCGGTGTGTGAAGTCAACGAATGGAAGTGTGTGAAGTCAAAATGGAGGTGTGTGAAGTCACAGAGTGGAGGTGTGTGAAGTCACAGAATGGAGGTGTGTGAAGTCAAAATGGAGGTGTGTGAACTCATAGAATGGAGGTGTGTGAACTCATAGAATGGAAGTGTGTGAAGTCTTGGAATGAAGGTGTGTGAAGTCACAGAATGGAGGTGTGTGAAGTCATAGAATGGAGGTGAGTGAGGTCACAGAATGGAGGTGTGTGAATTCACAGAATGGAGGTGTGTGAAGTCAAAATGGAGGTGTGTGAACTCATAGAATGGAGGTGTGTGAACTCATAGAATGGAGGTGTGTGAAGTCATGGAATGAAGGTGTGTGAAGTCAAAGAATGGAGGTGTGTGAACTCAAACAAAAATGGTGTGTATAGTCACAGAATGGAGGTGTGTGAAATCACAGAATGGAGGTGTGTGAAGTCAAAAAGATGGTGTGTACAGTCACAAATGAAAGTGTGTGAACTCGTAGAATGGAGGTGTGTGAAGTCAAAGAATGGAGGTGTGTGAAGTCATGGAATGGAGGTGTGTGAAGTCACAGAATGGAGGTGTGTGAAGTCATAGAATGGAGGTATGTGAAGTCATAGAATGGATGTTTCTGAAGTAAGAATGAAGGTGTGTGAAGTCATAGAATGGAGGTGTGTGAAGTCAAAATGGAGGTGTGTGAACTCATAGAATGAAGGTCTGAGAACTCATAGAATGGAGGTGTGTGAAGTCATGGAATAAAGGTGTGTGAAGTCAAAGAATGAAGCTGTGTGAAGTCAAACAATACAGGTGTGTGAAGTCACAGAATGGAGGTGTGTGAAATCACAGAATGGAGGTGTGTGAAGTCAAAAAGGTGCTGTGTAGAGTCACAAATGGAGGTGTGTGAACTCATAGAATGGAGGTGTGTGAAGTCAAAGAATGGAGGTGTGTGAAGTCATCGAATGGAGGTGTGTGAAGTCATGGAATGGAGGTGTGTGAAGGCACAGAATGGAGGTGTGTGAAGTCATAGAATGGAGATTAGTGAAGTCAGAATGGAGGTGTGTGAAGTCATAGAATGGAGGTGTGTGAAGTCAGAATGGAGGTGTGTGAAATCATAGAATGGATGTGTGTGAAGTCACAGTATGGAGGTGTGTGAAGTCATGGAATGAAGCTGTGTGAAGTGAGAATTGAGGTGTGTGAAGTCACAGAATGGAGGTGGGTGAACTCAGAATGGAGGTGTGTGAAGTCACAGAACGGTGGTGTGAAGTCATAGAATGGAGGTGTGTGAAGTCATAGAATGGAGGTGTGTGAAGTCATAATGGAGGTGTGTGAAGTCACAGAATTGAGGTGTGTGAAGTCACTGAATGGAGGTGTGTGAAGTCAAAGAATGGAGGTGTGTGAAGTCATAGAATGGAGGTGTGTGATCATTGAATGGATGTTTGTGAAGTAAGAATGAAGGTGTGTTAAGTCATAGAATGGAGGTGTGTGAAGGCACAGAATGGAGGTGTGTGAAGTCATAGAATGGAAGTGTGTGAAGTCATAGAATGGAGGTGTGTGAAGTAAGAATGGAGGTGTGTGAAGTCACGGAATGGAGGTGTGTGAAGTCAGAATAGAGGTGTGTGAATTCACAGAATGGAAGTTTGTGAAGTCATAGAACGGAGTTGTGTGAGGTCATAGAATGGATGTTTCTGAAGTAAGAATGAAGGTGTGTGAAGTCATAGAATGGAGGTGTGTGAAGTCATAGAATGGAGGTGTGTGAACTCACAATGGAGTTGTGTGAACTCAGAATGGAGGTGTGAGAAGTCACAGAATGGAGGTGTGTGAAGTCATAGAATAGAAGTGTGTGAAGTCATAGAATGGAGGTTGGTGAAGTAAGAATGGAGGTGTGGTAAGTCAAAGAATGGAGTTGTGTGAACTCAGAATAGAGGTGTGTGAATTCACAGAATGGAGGTTTGTGAAGTCATAGAACGGAGTTGTGTGAGGTCATAGAATGGATGTTTCTGAAGTAAGAATGAAGGTGTGTGAAGTCATAGAATGGAGGTGTGTGAAGTCATAGAATGGAGGTGTGTGAACTCACAATGGAGTTGTGTGAAGTCAAAGAATGGTGGTGTGTGAAGTCAAAGAATGGAAGTGTGTGAAGTCATAGAATGGAGCTATGTGAAGTCAGAATGGATGTGTGTGAAGTCATAGAATGGAGGTGTTTGCAATCAAAATGGTGGTATGTGAACTCATAGAATGGATGTGTGTGAAGTCAAAATGGATGTGTGTGAAGTCACAGAATGGAGGTTTGTGAAGTCAAAGAATGGAAGTGTGTGAAGTCAAAATGGAGGTGTGTGAAGTCACAGAATGGAGGTTTGTGAAGTCACAGAATGGAGGTTTGTGATGTCAAAATGGTGGTGTGTAAAGTCACAAATGGAGGTGTGTGAAGTCACAGAATGGAGGTTTGTGAAGTCACAGAATGGAGGTTTGTGAAGTCAAAATGGTGGTGTGTAAAGTCACAAATGGAGGTGTGTGAAGTCACAGAATGTAGGTGTGTGAACTCAAAATGGAGGTTTGTGAAGTGAAAGAATGGAGGTGTGTGAAGTCACAGAATGAAGGTGTGTTAAGTCACAGAACGGAGGTGTGTGAACTCAGAATGGAAGTGTGTGAATTCCCAGAATGGACGTGTGGGAAGTTGTAGAATGGAGTTGTGTGAAGTCACAGAACGGAGATGTGTGAATTCATAGAATCGAGGTGTGTGAAGTCATAGAATGGAGGTGTGTGAAGTCACAGAATGGAGGTGTGTGAAGTCACAGAATGGAGGTGTGTGAACTCACAATGGAGGTGTGTGAAGTCACAGAATGGAGGTGTGTGAAGTCACAGAATGGAGGTGTGTGAAGTCAGAATGGAGTTGAATGAAGTCATAGAATGGAGGTATGTGATGTCAGAATGGAGGTGTGTGAAGTCATAGAATGGAGGTGTGTGAAGTCAGAATGGAGGAGTGTGAAGTCAAAGAATGGAGGTATGTGAAGTCACAGAATGGAGGGGTGTGAAGTCAGAATAGAGGTGTACGAAGTCATAGAATGGAGGTGTGTGAAGTCAGAATGGAGCTGTGTGAACTCATAGAATGGAGGTGTGTGAAGTCACAATGGAGATGTGTGAATTCATAGAATGGTGGTTTTTGAAGTCACAGAATGGATGTGTGTGAAGTCATAGAATGGAGGTGTATGAAGTCAGATTGGAGGTATGTGAAGTCAAAGAATGGAGGTGTGTCAACTCAGAAATGAGGTATGTGAAGTCATAGCATGGAGGTGTGTGAAGTCATAGAATGGAGGTGTGTGAAGTCACAGAATGGAGCTGTGTGAAGTCAGAATGGAGGAGTGTGAAGTCATAGAATGGAAGTGTGTGAAGTCAGAATGGAGCTGTGTGACCTCATAGAATTGACGTGTGTGAAGTCAAAATGGAGGTGTGTGAAGACATAGAATGGAGGTGTGTGAAGTCACAGAATGGAGGTGTGTGAAGTCATAGAATGGAAGTGTGTGAAGTCATAGAATGGATGTTTGTTAAGTAAGAATGAAGGTGTGCGAAGTCATAGAATGGAAGTGTGTGAAGTCACAGAATGAAGGTGTGTGAAGTCACAAAATGGGGGTGTGTTAAGTCACAGAATGGAGGTGTGTGAAGTCAGAGAATGGAGGTGTGTGAACTCAGAATGGAGGTGTGTGAAGTCACAGAACGGAGATTTGTGAAGTCATAGAATGGAGGTGCGTGAAGTCAGAGAATGGATGTTTCTGAAGTAAGAATGAAGGTGTGTGAAGTCATAGAATGGAGGTGTGTGAAGTCAAAATGGAGGTGTGTGAACTCATAGAATGGAGGTGTGTGAACTCATAGAATGGAGGTGTGTGAAGTCATGGAATGGAGGTGTGTGAAGTGAAAGAATGGAGGTGTGTGAAGTCAAACAATAAAGGTGTGTGAATTCACAGAATGGAGGTGTTTGAAATCACAGAATGCAGGTTTGTGAAGTCAAAAAGGTGGTGTGTAGAGTCACAAATGGAGGTTTGTGAACTCATAGAATGGAGATGTGTGAAGTCTAAGAATGGAGGTGTGTGAAGTCATGGAATGGAGGTGTGTGAAGTCAGAATGGAGTTGAATGAAGTCATAGAATGGAGGTGTGTGAAGTCACAGAATGGAGGTGTATGAAGTCATAGAATGGAGCTGTGTGAAGTCAGATGGGAGGTGTGTGAAGTCACAGAATGGAGGTGTGTGAACTCAGAATGGAGGTGTGTGAAGTCACAGAGTGGAGGTGTGTGAAGTCATAGAATGGAGGTATGTGAAGTCATAGAATGGAAGTGTGTGAAGTCATAATGTAGGTGTGTGAAGTCACAGAATTGAGGTGTGTGAAGTCACAGAATGGAGGTGTGTGAAGTCATAGATTGGAGGTGTGTGAAGTCATAGAATGGAGGTGCGTGAATTCATAGAATGGATGTTTGTGAAGTAAGAATGAAGGTGTGTTAAGTCATAGAATGGAGGTGTGTGAAGTCATAGAATGGAGGTGTGTGAAGTCAGAATGGAGTTGAATGAAGTCATAGAATTGAGGTGTGTGATGTCAGAATGGAGGTGTGTGAAGTCATAGAATGGAGGTGTGTGAAGTCAGAATGGAGGGGTGTGAAGTCAAAGAATGGATGTATGTGAAGTCACAGAATGGAGGGGTGTGAAGTCAGAATAGAGGTGTACGAAGTCATAGAATGGAGGTGTGTGAAGTCAGAATGGAGCTGTGTGAACTCATAGAATGGAGGTGTGTGAAGTCACAATGGAGATGTGTGAATTCATAGAATGGTGGTTTTTGAAGTCACAGAATGGATGTGTGTGAAGTCATAGAATGGAGGTGTATGAAGTCAGATTGGAGGTATGTGAAGTCAAAGAATGGAGGTGTGTCAACTCAGAAATGAGGTATGTGAAGTCATAGAATGGAGGTGTGTGTAGTCATAGAATGGAGGTGTGTGAAGTCACAGAATGGAGCTGTGTGAAATCAGAATGGAGGAGTGTGAAGTCATAGAATGGAAGTGTGTGAAGTCAGAATGGAGCTGTGTGAACTCATAGAATGGACGTGTGTGAAGTCAAAAAGGAGGTATGTGAAGACATAGAATGGAGGTGTGTGAAGTCACAAAATGGAGGTGTGTGAAGTCATAGAATGGAAGTGTGTGAAGTCATAGAATGGATGTTTGTGAAGTAAGAATGAAGGTGTGTGAAGTCACAGAATGGAAGTGTGTGAAGTCACAGAATGGAGGTGTGTGAAGTCACAGAATGGAGGTGTGTTAAGTCACAGAATGGAGGTGTGTGAAGTCAGAGAATGGAGGTGTGTGAACTCAGAATGGAGGTGTGTGAAGTCACAAAACGGAGATTTGTGAAGTCATAGAATGGAGGTGCGTGAAGTCAGAGAATGGATGTTTCTGAAGTAAGAATGAAGGTGTGTGAACTCATAGAATGGAGGTGTGTGAAGTCAAAATGGAGGTGTGTGAACTCATAGAATGGAGGTGTGTGAACTCATAGAATGGAGGTGTGTGAAGTCATGGAATGGAGGTGTGTGAAGTCAAAGAATGGAGGCGTGTGAAGTCAAACAATAAAGGTGTGTGAAGTCACAGAATGGAGGTGTGTGAAATCACACAATGCAGGTTTGTGAAGTCAAAAAGGTGGTGTGTAGAGTCACAAATGGAGGTTTGTGAACTCATAGAATGGAGCTGTGTGAAGTCTAAGAATGGAGGTGTGTGAAGTCACAGAATGGAGGTGTGCGAAGTCATGGAATGGAGGTGTGTGAAGTCAGATTGGAGGTGTGTGAAGTCACAGAATGGAGGTGTGTGAACTCAGAATGGAGGTGTGTGAAGTCACAGAATGCTGGTATGTGAAGTCATAGAATGGAGGTGTGTGAAGTCAGAATGGAGTTGAATGAAGTCATAGAATGGAGGTGTGTGATGTCAGAATGGAGGTGTGTGAAGTCATAGAATGGAGGTGTGTGAAGTCAGTATGGAGGTGTGTGAACTCATAGAATGGAGGTGTGTGAAGTCACAGTGGAGGTGTGTGAAGTCATAGAATGGAGGTGTGTGAAGTCACAGAATGGAGGTGTATGAAGTCATAGAATGGAGCTGTGTGAAGTCAGATGGGAGGTGTGTGAAGTCACAGAATGGAGGTGTGTGAACTCAGAATGGAGGTGTGTGAAGTCACAGAATGGAGGTGTGTGAAGTCATAGAATGGAGGTATGTGAAGTCAGAGAATGAAGGTGTGTGAAGTCATAATGTAGGTGTGTGAAGTCACAGAATGGAGGTGTGTGAAGTCACAGAATGGAGGTGTGTGAAGTCATAGATTGGAGGTGTGTGAAGTCATAGAATGGAGGTGCGTGAAGTAATAGAATGGATGTTTGTGAAGTAAGAATGAAGGTGTGTTAAGTCATAGAATGGAGGTGTGTGAAGTCATAGAATGGAGGTGTGTGAAGTCATAGAATGGAGGTGTGTGAAGTCACAGAATTGATGTTTGTGAGGTCAGAATGGAGGTGTGTGAAGTCAGAATGGAGGTTTGTGAAGTCAGAGAATGGAGGTTTGTGAAGTCATAGAATGGAGGTGTGTGAGCTCACAATGGAGTTGTGTGAAGTCAAAGAATGGTGGTGTGTGAAGTCAAAGAATGGAAGTGTGTGAAGTCATAGAATGGAGCTGTGTGAAGTCAGAATGGAGGTGTGTGAAGTCATAGAATGGAGGTGTGTGAACTCACAATGGAGGTGTGTGAAGTCAAAGAATGGAGGTGTGTGAAGTCACAGAATTGATGTTTGTGAAGTCAGAATGGAGGTTTGTGAAGTCAGAATGGAGGTGTGTGAAGTCATAGAATGGAGGTGTGTGAAGTCACAATGCAGGTGTGTGAACTCATAGGATGGAGATGTGTGAAGTCACAGAATGGAGGTTTGTGAAGTCATAGAATGGAGGTGTGTGAAGTCATAGAATGGAGGTGTGTGAAGTCATAGAATGGAGGTGTGTGAAGTCATAGAATGGACGTTTGTGAACTCATAGAATGGAGGTCTGTAAAGTCATAGAATGGATGTATTTGAAGTAAGAATGTAGGGGTGTGAAGTCATAGAATGGAGGTGTTTGCAATCAAAATGGTGGTATGTGAACTCATAGAATGGATGTGTGTGAAGTCAAAATGGAGGTGTGTGAAGTCACAGAATGGAGGTTTGTGAAGTCAAAGAATGGAAGTGTGTGAAGTCAAAATGGAGGTGTGTGAAGTCACAGAATGGAGGTTTGTGAAGTCACAGAATGGAGGTTTGTGAAGTCAAAATGGTGGTGTGTAAATCACAAATGGAGGTGTGTGAAGTCACAGAATGGAGGTTTGTGAAGTCACAGAATGGAGGTTTGTGAAGTCAAAATGGTGGTGTGTAAAGTCACAAATGGAGGTGTGTGAAGTCACAGAATGTAGGTGTGTGAACTCAAAATGGAGGTGTGTGAAGTGAAAGAATGGAGGTGTGTGAAGTCATAGAATGAAGGTTTGTGAAGTCACAGAATGAAGGTGTGTTACGTCACAGAACGGACGTGTGTGAACTCAGAATGGAGGTGTGTGAAGTCCCAGAATGGAGGTGTGGGAAGTCATAGAATGGAGTTTTGTGAAGTCACAGAATGGAGATGTGTGAATTCATAGAATCGAGGTGTGTGAAGTCATAGAATGGAGGTGTGTGAAGTCACAGAATGGAGGTGTGTGAAGTCACAGAATGGAGGTGTGTGAAGTTACAGAATGGAGGTGTGTGAACTCACAATGGAGGTGTGTGAAGTAAAAGAATGGAGGTGTGTGAAGTCATAGAATGCAAGTGTGTGAAGTCATAGAATGAAGGTGTGTGAAGCCAGAATTGAGGTGTGTGAACACACAGAATTGAGGTGTGTGAACTCAGAATGAAGGTGTGTGAAGTCAAAGAATGGAGGTTTGTGAAGTCATAGAATGGAGGTGTATGAAGTCATAGAATGGATGATTCTGAAGTAGAATGGAGGTGTGTGAAGTCATTGAATGGAGGTGTGTGAAGTCAAAATGGAGGTGTGCGAACTCATAAAATGGAGATGAGTGAAGTCATGGAAAGGAGGTGTGTGAAGTCCAAAAATTGAGGTGTGTGAAGTCAAACAATGGTGGTGTGTGAAGTCACAGAACGGAGGTGTGTGAAGTCAAAGAATGGAAGTGTGTGAGGTCAAAATGGAGGTGTGTGAAGTCACAGAATGGAGGTGTGTGAAGTCAAAGATTGGAGGTGTGTGAAGTCATCGAAAGGAGGTGTGTGAAGTCATGGAATGGAGGTGTGTGAAGTCACAGAATGGCGGTGTGTGAAGTGAGAATGGAGTTGTGTGAAGTCATAGAATGTAGGTGTGTGAAGTCAAAATGGAGGTGTGTGAAGTCATTGAATGGAGGTGTGTGAAGTCAGAATGGAGGTGTGTGAACTCATAGAATGGAGGTGTGAAGTCACAATTGAGGTGAGTGAAGTCATAGAATGGAGGTGTGTGAAGTCACAGTATGGAGATGTGTGAAATCATAGAATGGAGCTGTGTGAAGTCAGATTTGAGGCGTGTGAATTCACAGAATGGAGGTGTGTGAACTCAGAATAGAGGTGTGTGAAGTCACAGAATGCATTTGTGAAGTCATACAATGGAGGTGTGTGAAGTCATAGAATGGAGGTGTGTGAAGTCATAATGGAGGTGTGTGAAGTCACAGAATTGAGGTGTGTGAAGTCACAGATGGAGGTGTGTGAAGTCATAGAATGGAGGTGTGTGAAGTCATAGAATGGAGGTGTGTGAACTCACAATGGAGGTGTGTGAAGTCAAAGTATGGAGGTGTGTGAAGTCATAGAATGGAAGTGTGTGAAGTCATAGAATGAAGGTGTGTGAAGCCAGAATTGAGGTGTGTGAAGTAAAAATGGAGATGTGTGATGTCACAGAATGGACGTGTGTGAAGTCATAGAATGGAGGTGTGTGAAGTCACAGAATGGAGGTGTGTGAAGTCACAGAATGGAGGTGTGTGAAGTCACAGAATGGAGGTGTGTGAAGTCAAAATGGAGGTTGTGAACTCATAGAATGGAGGTGTGTGAACTCAGAGAATGGAAGTGTGTGAAGTCATGGAATGGAGGTGTGTGAAGTCAAAGAATGGAGGTGTGAAGTCAAACAATAAATGTGTGTGAAGTCACAGAATGGAGGTGTGTGAAATCACAGAATGGAGGTGTGTGAAGTCAAAAAGGTGGTGTGTAGAGTCACAAATGGAGGTGTGTGAACTCATAGAATGGAGGTGTGTGAAGTCACAGAATTGATGTTTGTGAAGTCAGAATGGAGGTGTGTGAACTCACAATGGAGGTGTGTGAAGTCAAAGAATGAAGGTGTGTGAAGTCAAAGAATGGAAGTGTGTGAAGTCATAGAATGGAGGTGTGTGATGTCATAGAATGGAGGTGTGTGAAGTCACAGAATTGATGTTTGTGAGGTCAGAATGCAGGTGTGTGAAGTCAGAATGGAGGTTTGTGAAGTCAGAGAATGGAGGTGTGTGAAGTCATACAATGGAGGCGGGTGAAGTCATAGAATGGAGGTGTGTGAAGTCATAGAATGGACGTTTGTGAACTCATAGAATGGAGGTCTGTAAAGTCATAATATGGATGTTTTTGAAGTAAGAATGTAGTGGTGTGAAGTCATAGAATGGAGGTGTGTGCAATCAAAATGGTGGTATGTGAACTCATAGAATGGATGTGTGTGAAGTCAAAATGGAGGTGAGTGAAGTCACAGAATGGAGGTTTGTGAAGTCAAAGAATGGAAGTGTGTGAAGTCAAAATGGAGGTGTGTGAAGTCATTGAATGGAGGTGTGTGAAGTCAGAATGGAGGTGTGTGAACTCATAGAATGGAGGTGTGAAGTCACAATTGAGGTGAGTGAAGTCATAGAATGGAGGTGTGTGAAGTCACAGTATGGAGATGTGTGAAATCATAGAATGGAGCTGTGTGAAGTCAGATTTGAGGCGTGTGAATTCACAGAATGGAGGTGTGTGAACTCAGAATAGAGGTGTGTGAAGTCACAGAATGCATTTGTGAAGTCATACAATGGAGGTGTGTGAAGTCATAGAATGGAGGTGTGTGAAGTCATAATGGAGGTGTGTGAAGTCACAGAATTGAGGTGTGTGAAGTCACAGATGGAGGTGTGTGAAGTCATAGAATGGAGGTGTGTGAAGTCATAGAATGGAGGTGTGTGAACTCACAATGGAGGTGTGTGAAGTCAAAGTATGGAGGTGTGTGAAGTCATAGAATGGAAGTGTGTGAAGTCATAGAATGAAGGTGTGTGAAGCCAGAATTGAGGTGTGTGAAGTAAAAATGGAGATGTGTGATGTCACAGAATGGACGTGTGTGAAGTCATAGAATGGAGGTGTGTGAAGTCACAGAATGGAGGTGTGTGAAGTCACAGAATGGAGGTGTGTGAAGTCACAGAATGGAGGTGTGTGAAGTCAAAATGGAGGTTGTGAACTCATAGAATGGAGGTGTGTGAACTCAGAGAATGGAAGTGTGTGAAGTCATGGAATGGAGGTGTGTGAAGTCAAAGAATGGAGGTGTGAAGTCAAACAATAAATGTGTGTGAAGTCACAGAATGGAGGTGTGTGAAATCACAGAATGGAGGTGTGTGAAGTCAAAAAGGTGGTGTGTAGAGTCACAAATGGAGGTGTGTGAACTCATAGAATGGAGGTGTGTGAAGTCACAGAATTGATGTTTGTGAAGTCAGAATGGAGGTGTGTGAACTCACAATGGAGGTGTGTGAAGTCAAAGAATGAAGGTGTGTGAAGTCAAAGAATGGAAGTGTGTGAAGTCATAGAATGGAGGTGTGTGATGTCATAGAATGGAGGTGTGTGAAGTCACAGAATTGATGTTTGTGAGGTCAGAATGCAGGTGTGTGAAGTCAGAATGGAGGTTTGTGAAGTCAGAGAATGGAGGTGTGTGAAGTCATACAATGGAGGCGGGTGAAGTCATAGAATGGAGGTGTGTGAAGTCATAGAATGGACGTTTGTGAACTCATAGAATGGAGGTCTGTAAAGTCATAATATGGATGTTTTTGAAGTAAGAATGTAGTGGTGTGAAGTCATAGAATGGAGGTGTGTGCAATCAAAATGGTGGTATGTGAACTCATAGAATGGATGTGTGTGAAGTCAAAATGGAGGTGAGTGAAGTCACAGAATGGAGGTTTGTGAAGTCAAAGAATGGAAGTGTGTGAAGTCAAAATGGAGGTGTGTGAAGTTACAGAATGGAGGTTTGTGAAGTCACAGAATGGAGGTTTGTGAAGTCAAAATGGTGGTGTGTATAGTCACAAATGGAGGTGTGTGAAGTCACAGAATGGAGGTTTGTGAAGTCACAGAATGGAGGTTTGTGAAGTCAAAATGGTGGTGTGTAAAGTCACAAATGGAGGTGTGTGAAGTCACAGAATGTAGGTGTGTGAACTCAAAATGGAGGTTTGTGAAGTGAAAGAATGGAGGTGTGTGAAGTCATAGAATGAAGAGGTGTGAAGTCACAGAATGAAGGTGTGTTAAGTCACAGAACGGAGGTGTGTGAACTCAGAATGGAAGTGTGTGAAGTCCCAGAATGGAGGTGTGGGAAGTCATAGAATGGAGTTGTGTGAAGTCACAAAATGGAGATGTGTGAATGCATAGAATCGAGGTGTGTGAAGTCATAGAATGGAGGTGTGTGAAATCACAGAATGGAGGTGTGTGAAGTCACAGAATGGAGGTGTGTGAAGTCACAGAACGGTGGTGTGTGAACTCACAATGGAGGTGTGTGAAGTCACAGAATGGAGGTGTGTGAAGTCATAGAATGGAGGTGTGTGAAGTCAGAATGGAGTTGAATGAAGTCATAGAATGGAGGTGTGTGATGTCAGAATGGAGGTGTGTGAAGTCATAGAATGGAGGTGTGTGAAGTCAGAATGGAGGTGTGTGAACTCATAGAATGGAGGTGGGTGAGGTCACAGTGGAGGTGTGTGAAGTCATAGAATGGAGGTGTGTGAAGTCACAGAATGGAGGTGTATGAAGTCATGGAATGGAGCTGTGTGAAGTCAGATGGGAGGTGTGTGAAGTCACAGAATGGAGGTGTGTGAACTCAGAATGGAGGTGTGTGAAGTCACAGAATGGAGGTGTGTGAAGTCATAGAATGGAGGTATGTGAAGTCATACAGTGGAGGTGTGTGAAGTCATAATGTAGGTGTGTGAAGTCACAGAATTGAGGTGTGTGAAGTCACAGAATGGAGGTGTGTGAAGTCATAGATTGGAGGTGTGTGAAGGCATAGAATGGAGGTGCGTGAAGTCATAGAATGGATGTTTGTGAAGAAAGAATGAAGGTGTGTTAAGTCATAGAATGGAGGTGTGTGAAGGCACAGAATGGAGGTGTGTGAAGTCATGGAATGGAGCTGTGTGAAGTCAGAATGGAGGTGTGTGAAGTCAGAATGGAGGTGTGTGAAGTCATAGAATGGAGGTGTATGAAGTCATAGAATGGATGTTTCTGAAGTAGAATGGAGGTGTGTGAAGTCATTGAATGTAGGTGTGTGAAATCAAAATTGAGGTGTGCGAACTCATAAAATGGAGATGAGTGAAGTCATGGAAAGGAGGTGTGTGAAGTCCAAAAATGGAGGTGTGTGAAGTCAAACAATGGTGGTGTGTGAAGTCACAGAACGGAGGTGTGTGAAGTCAAAGAATGGAAGTGTGTGAGGTCAAAATGGAGGTGTGTGAAGTCACAGAATGGAGGTGTGGGAAGTCACAGAATGGAGGTGTGTGAAGTCATCGATAGGAGGTGTGTGAAGGCATGGAATGGAGGTGTGTGAAGTCACAGAATGGCGGTGTGTGAAGCCAGAATGGAGGTGTGTGAAGTCATAGAATGGAGTTGTGTGAACTCACAATGGAGTTGTGTGAAGTCAAAGAATGGTGGTGTGTGAAGTCAAAGAATGGAAGTGTGTGAAGTCATAGAATGGAGCTGTGTGAAGTCAGAATGGAGGTGTGTGAAGTCATAGAATGCAGGTGTGTGAACTCACAATGGAGTTTTGTGAAGTCAAAGAATGGTGGTGTGTGAAGTCAAAGAATGGAAGTGTGTGAAGTCATAGAATGGAGGTGTGTGACGTCATAGAATGGACGTGTGTGAAGTCATAGAATGGAGGTGTGTGAAGTCACAGAATTGATGTTTCTGAGGTCAGAATGGAGGTGTGTGAAGTCAGAATGGAGGTTTGTGAAGTCAGAGAATGGAGGTGTGTGAAGTCATATAATGGAGGTGTGTGAAGTCATAGAATGGAGGTGTGTGAAGTCACAGAATTGATGTTTGTGAAATCAGAATGAAGCTGTGTGAACTCACAATGGAGGTGTGTGAATTCAAAGAATGGATGTGTGTGAAGTCACAGAATTGATGTTTGTGAAGTCAGAATGGAGGTTTGTGAAGTCAGAATGGAGGTGTGTGAAGTCATAGAATGGAGGTGTGTGAAGTCACAATGCAGGTGTGTGAACTCATAGAATGGAGATGTGTGAAGTCACAGAATGGAGGTGTGTGAAGTCATAGAATGGAGGTGTGTGAAGTCATAGAATGGAGGTGTGTGAAGTCATAGAATTGAGGTGTGTGAAGTCATAGAATGGACGTTTCTGAACTCATAGAATGGAGGTCTGTAAAGTCATAGAATGGATGTTTTTGAAGTAAGAATGTAGGGGTATGAAGTCATAGAATGGAGGTGTGTGCAATCAAAATGGTGGTATGTGAACTCATAGAATGGATGTGTGTGAAGTCAAAATGGAGGTGTGTGAAGTCACAGAATGGAGGTTTGTGAAGTCAAAGAATGGAAGTGTGTGAAGTCAAAATGGAGGTGTGTGAAGTCACAGAATGGAGGTTTGTGAAGTCACAGAATGGAGGTTTGTGAAGTCAAAATGGTGGTGTGTAAAGTCACAAATGGAGGTGTGTGAAGTCACAGAATGGAGGTTTGTGAAGTCACAGAATGGAGGTTTGTGAAGTCAAAATGGTGGTGTGTAAAGTCACAAATGGAGGTGTGTGAAGTCACAGAATGTAGGTGTGTGAACTCAAAATGGAGGTGTGTGAAGTGAAAGAATGGAGGTGTGTGAAGTCATAGAATGAAGGTGTGTGAAGTCACAGAATGAAGGTGTGTTAAGTTACAGAACAGAGGTGTGTGAACTCAGAATGGAGGTGTGTGAAGTACCAGAATGGAGGTGTGGGAAGTCATAGAATGGAGTTGTGTGAAGTCACAGAATGGAGGTGTGTGAAGTCACAGAATGGAGGTGTGTGAACTCAGAATGAAGGTGTGTGAAGTCAAAGAATAGAGGTTTGTGAAGTCATAGAATGGAGGTGTATGAAGTCATAGAATGGATGTTTCTGAAGTAGAATGGAGGTGTGTGAAGTCATAGAATGTAGGTGTGTGAAGTCAAAATGGAGGTGTGCGAACTCATAAAATGGAGATGAGTGAAGTCATGGAAAGGAGGTGTGTGAAGTCCAAAAATGGAGGTGTGTGAAGTCAAACAATGGTGGTGTGTGAAGTCACAGAACGGAGGTGTGTGAAGTCAAAGAATGGAAGTGTGTGAAGTCAAAATGGAGGTATGTGAAGTCACAGAATGTTGGTGTGTGAAGTCACAGAATGGAGGTGTGTGAAGTCATCGATAGGAGGTGTGTGAAGTCATGGAATGGACTTGTGTGAAGTCACAGAATGGCGGAGTGTGAAGTCAGAATGAAGTTGTGTGAAGTCATAGAATGTAGGTGTGTGAAGTCAAAATGGAGGTGTGTGAAGTCATTGAATGTAGGTGTGTGAAGTCAGAATGGAGGTGTGTGAACTCATAGAATGGAGGTGTGAAGTCACAATGGAGGTGTGTGAAGTCATAGAATGGAGGTGTGTGAAGTCACAGTATGGAGGTGTGTGAAATCATAGAATGGAGCTGTGTGAAGTCAGATTTGAGGAGTGTGAATTCACAGAATGGAGGTGTGTGAACTCAGAATAGAGGTGTGTGAAGACACAGAATGGAGGTGTGAAGTCATAGAATGGAGGTGTGTGTAGTCATAATGGAGGTGTGTGAAGTCACAGAATTGAGGTGTGTGAAGTCACAGATGGAGGTGTGTGAAGTCATAGAATGGAGGTGTGTGAACTCACAATGGAGGAGTGTGAAGTCAAAGTATGGAGGTGTGTGAAGTCATAGAATGGAAGTGTGTGAAGTCATAGAATGAAGGTGTGTGAAACCAGAATTGAGGTGTGTGAAGTCAAAATGGAGATGTGTGATGTCACAGAATGGAGGTGTATGAAGTCACAGAATGGAGGTGTGTGAAGTCATAGAATGGAGGTGTGTGAAGTCACAAAATGGAGATGTGTGAAGTCACAGAATGGAGGTGTGTGAAGTCAAAATGGAGGTGTGTGAACTCATAGAATGGAGGTGTGTGAACTCATAGAATGGAAGTGTGTGAAGTCATGGAATGGAGGTGTGTGAAGTCAAAGAATGGAGTTGTGAAGTCAAACAATAAAGGTGTGTGAAGTCACAGAATGGAGGTGTGTGATCACAGAATGGAGGTGTGTGAAGTCAAAAAGTTGGTGTGTAGAGTCACAAATGGAGGTGTGTGAACTCATTAAATGGAGGTGTGTGAAGTCACAGAATTGATGTTTGTGAAGTCAGAATCGAGGTGTGTGAACTCACAATGGAGGTGTGTGAAGTCAAAGAATGGAGGTGTGTGAGGACAAAGAATGGAAGTGTGTGAAGTCATAGAATGGAGGTGTGTGAAGTCATAGAATGGAGGTGTGTGAAGACATAGAATGGAGGTGTGTGAAGTCACAGAATTGATGTTTGTGAGGTCAGAATGGAGGTGTGTGAAGTCAGAATGGACTTTTGTGAAGTCAGAGAATGGAGGTGTGTGAAGTCATACAATGGAGGCATGTGAAGTCATAGAATGGAGGTGTGTGAAGTCACAGAATTGATGTTTGTGAAGTCAGAATGTAGGTGTGTGAACTCACAATGGAGGTGTGTGAAGTCAAAGAATGGAGGTGTGTGAAGTCACAGAATTGATGTTTGTAAAGTCAGAATGGAGGTGTGTGAAGTCAGAATGGAGGTGTGTGAAGTCATAGAATGGAGGTGTGTGAAGTCACAATACAGGTGTGTGAACTCATAGAATGGAGATGTGTGAAGTCACAGAATGGAGGTGTGTGCAGTCATAGAATGGAGGTGTGTGAAGTCATAGAATGGAGGTGTGTGAAGTCATAGAATGGAGGTTTGTGAACTCATAGAATGGAGGTCTGTAAAGTCATAGAATGGATGTTTTTGAAGTAAGAATGTAGGGGAGTGAAGTCATAGAATGGAGGTGTGTGCAATCAAAATGGTGGTATGTGAACTCATAGAATGGATGTGTGTGAACTGATAGAGTGGAGGTGTGTGAAGTCATGGAATGGAGGTGTGTGAAATCAAAGAATGGAGGTGTGTGAAGTCAAACAATGGAGGTATGCGAAGTCACAGAATGGAGGTTTGTGAAGTCACCGATGGAGGTTTGCGAAGTCAAAATGGTGGTGTGTAAAGTCACAGAATGGAGGTGTGTGAAGTCAAAGAATGAAAGTGTGTGAAGTCAAAATGGAGGTGTGTGAAGTCACAGAATGGAGGTGTGTGAAGTCACAGAATGGAGGTGTGTGAAGTCATCCAAAGGATTTGTGTGAAGTCATGCAATGGAGGTGTGTGAAGTCAGAGAATGGCGGTGTGTGAAGTCAGAATGGAGTTGTGTGAAGTCATAGAATGTAGGTGTGTGAAGTAAGAATGGAAGTGTGTGAAGTCATAGAATGGAGGTGTGTGAAGTCAGAATGGAGGTGTGTGAACTCATAGAATGGAGGTGTGAAGTCACAATGGAGGTGTGTGAAGTCATAGAATGGAGGTTTGTGAAGTCACAGTATGGAGGTGTGTGAAATCATAGAATGGAGCTGTGTGAAGTCAGATATGAGGAGTGTGAAGTCACAGAATGGAGGTGTGTGAACTCAGAATGGAGGTGAGTGAAGTCACAGAATGGAGATGTGAAGTCATAGAATGGAGGTGTGTGAAGTCATAGAGTGGAGGTGTGTGAAGTCATAATGAAGGTGTGTGAAGTCACAGAATGGAGGTGTGTGAAGTCACAGATGCAGGTGTGGGAAGTCATAGAATGCAGGTGTGTTAAGTCATAGAATGGAGGTGTGTGAAGTCGTAGAATTGATGTTTGTGAAGTAAGAATGAAGGTGTTTTAAGTCATAGAATGGAGGTGTTTGAAGGCACAGAATGGAGGTGTGTGAAGTCACAGAATGGAGGTGTGTGAACTCACAATGGAGGTGTGTGAAGTCAAAGAATGGGGTGTGCGAAGTCATAGAATGGAAGTGTGTGAAATCATAGAATGAAGGTGTGTGAAGCCAGAATTGAGGTGTGTGAAGTCGCATAAGTGAGGTGTGTGAACTCAGAATGAAGGTGTGTTAAGTCATAGAATGGAGGTGTGTGAAGGCACAGAATGGAGGTGTGTGAAGTCAGAGAATGGAGCTGTGTGAAGTCATAGAATGGAGGTTTGTGAAGTCATAGAATGTAGGTGTGTGAAGTCATAGAATGGAGGTGTGTGAAGTCAAAATGGTGGTGTGTGAACTCATAGAATGGAGGTGTGTGAACTGATAGAGTGGAGGTGTGTGAAGTCATGGAATGGAGGTGTGTGAAGTCAAAATGGAGGTGTGTGAAGTCACAGAATGGAGGTGTGTGAAGTCACAGAATGGAGGTGTGTGAAGTCAAAATGGTGGTGTGTAACGTCACAAATGGAGGTGTGTGAAGTCACAAAATGTAGGTGTGTGAACTCAATATGGAGGTGTGTGAAGTCAAATAATGGAGGTGTGTGAATTCATAGAATGGAGGTGTGTGAAGTCACAGAATGGAGGTGTGTAAAGTCACAGAATGGAGGTGTGTGAAGTCACAGAATTGAGGTGTGTGAAGTCACAGAATGGAAGTGTGTGAAGTCACAGAATGGAGGTGTGAAAAGTCACAGAATGGAGGTGTGTGAAGTCACAGAATGTAGGTGTGTGAAGTCAGAGAATGGAGGTGTGTGAAGTCAAAATGGAGGTGTGTGAACTCATAGAATGGAAGTGTGTGAACTCATAGAATGGAAGTGTGTGAAGTCATGGAATGAAGGTGTGTGAAGTCACAGAATGGAGGTGTGTGAAGTCATAGAATGGAGGTGTGTGAAGTCACAGAATGGAGGTGTGTGAAGTCACAGAATGGAGGTGTGTGAAGTCACAGAATGGAGGTGTGTGAAGTCAAAATGGAGGTGTGTGAACTCATAGAATGGAGGTGTGTGAACTCATAGAATGGAGGTGTGTGAAGTCATGGAATGGAGGTGTGTGAAGTCAAAGAATGGAGGTGTGTGAAGTCAAACAAAATTGGTGTGTGAAGTCACGGAATGGAGGTGTGTGAAATCACAGAATGGAGGTGTGTGATGTCAAAAACGTGGTGTGTAGAGTCACAAATGGAGGTGTGTGAACTCGTAGAATGGAGGTGTGTGATGTCAAAGAATGGAGGTGTGTGAAGTCATGGAATGGAGGTGTGTGAAGTCACAGAATGGAGGTGTGTGAAGTCATAGAATGGAGGTGTGTGAAGTCACAGAATGGATGTTTCTGAAGTAAGAATGATGGTGTGTGAAGTCATAGAATGGAGGTGTGTGAAGTCATAGAATGGAGGTGTGTGAAGTCATAGAATGGATGTTTCTAAAGTAAGAATGATGGTGTGTGAACTCATAGAATGAAGGTCTGAGAACTCAAAGAATGGAGGTGTGTGAAGTCATGGAATAAAGGTGTGTGAAGTCAAAGAATGCAGGTGTGTGAAGTCAAACAATAAAGGTGTGTGAAGTCACAGAATGGAGGTGTGTGAAATCACAGAATGGAGGTGTGTGAAGTCATGGAATGGAGGTGTGTGAAGTCACAGAATGGAGGTGTGTGAAGTCATAGAATGGAGGTGTGTGAAGTCAGAATGGAGGTGTGTGAAGTCATAGAATGGAGGTGTGTGAAGTCAGAATGGAGGTGTGTGAAATCATAGAATGGAGTTGTGTGAAGTCACAGTATGGAGGTGCATGAAGTCATAGAATGAAGCTGTGTGAAGTGAGAATTGAGGTGTGTGAAGTCACAGAATGGAGGTGTGTGAACTCAGAATGGAGGTGTGTGAAGTCACTGAATGGAGGTGTGAAGTCATAGAATGGAGGTGTGTGAAGTCATAGAATGGAGGTGTGTGAAGTCATAATGGAGGTGTGTGAAGTCACAGAATTGAGGTGTGTGAAGTCACTGAATGGAGGTGTGTGAAGTCATAGAATGGAGGTGTGTGAAGTCATAGAATGGAGGTGTGTGATCATAGAATGGATGTTTGTGAAGTAAGAATGAAGGTGTGTTAAGTCATAGAATGGAGGTGTGTGAAGGCACAGAATGAAGGTGTGTGAAGTCATAGAATGGAGCTGTGTGAAGTCATAATGGAGGTGTGTGAAGTCATAGAATGGAGGTGTGTGAACTCACAATGGAGGTGTGTGAAGTCAAAGAATGGAGGTGTGTGAAGTCATAGAAAGGAATTGTGTGAAGTCATAGAATGGAGGTGTGTGAAGCCAGAATTGAGGTGTGTGAAGTCACAGAATTGAGGTGTGTGAACTCAGAATTTAGGTGTGTGAATACACAGAATGGAGGTTTGTGAAGTCATAGAATGGAGGTGTGTGAAGTCATATAATGGATGGTTCTGAAGTAGAATGAAGGTGTGTGAAGTCACAGAATGGAGGTGTGGAGTCAAAATGGAGGTGTGCGAACTCATAAAATGGAGATGTGTGAAGTCATGGAATGGAGGTGTGTGAAGTCCAAAAATGGAGGTGTGTGAAGTCAAAGAATGGAGGTGTGTGAAGTCAAACAATAAAGGTGTGTGAAGTCACAGAATGGAGGTGTGTGAAATCACAGAATGGAGGTGTGTGAAGTCAAAAAGGTGGTGTGTAGAGTCACAAATGGAGGTCAGTGAACTCATAGAACGGAGGTGTGTGAAGTCAAAGAATGGAGGTGTGTGAAGTCATCGAATGGAGGTGTGTGAAGTTATGGAATGTAGGTGTGTGAAGTCACAGAGTGGAGGTGTGTGAAGTCAGAATGGAGTTGTGTGAAGTCAAGGAATGGAGGTGTGTGAAGTCAGAATGAAGGTGTTTGAAGTCACAGAATGGAGGTATGTGAAGTCACAGAATGGAGGTGTGTGAAGTCACAGAATGGAGGTGTGTGAAGTCATAGAATGGAGGTGTGTGAACACATAATGGAGGCGTGAGACATCACAGAATTGTGGTGTGTGAAGTCACAGAATGGAGGTGTGTGAAGCCATAGAATGTAGGGGTGTGAAGTCAAAGAATGGAGGTGTGTGAAATCATAGAATGGAGGTGTGTGAAGTCACAGAATGTAGGGGTGTGAAGTCAAAGAATGGAGGTGTGTGAAGTCATAGAATGGAGGTGTGTGAAGTCATAGAATGGAGGTGTGTGAAGTCACAGAATGAAGGTGCGTTAAGTCACAGAATGGAGGTTTGTGAACTCAGAATGGAGGTGTGTGAAGTCACAGAATGGAGGTGTGGGAAGTCATAGAATGGAGTTGTGTGAAGTCACAGAATGGAGGTGTGTGAATTAATAGAATGTAGGTGTGAGAAATCATAGAATGGAGGTGTGTGAAGTCACAGAATGGAGGTGTGTGAAGTCACAGAATGGAGGTGTGTGAAGTCACAGAATGGAGGTGTGTGAACTCAAAATGGAGGTGTGTGAAGTCAAAGTATGGAGGTGTGTGAAGTCATAGAATGGAACTGTGTGAAGCCATAGAATGGAGGTGTGTGAAGTGAGAATTGAGGTGTGTGAAGTCACGGAATTGAGGCGTGTGAACTCAGAATGGAGGTGTGTGAAGTCACAGAATGGAGGTTTGTGAAGTCATAGAATGGAGGTGTGTGAAGTCATAGAATGGATGTTTCTGAAGTAGAATGAAGATGTGTGAACTCATAGAATGGAGGTGTGTGAAGTCAAAATGGAGGTGTGTGAACTCATAATTGGTGTGTGAAGTCATGGAATGAAGGTGTGTGAAGTCCAAGAATATAGGTGTGTGAAGTCAAACAATGGTGGTGTTTGAAGTCAGAGAATGCAGGTGTGTTAAGTCAAAGAATGGAAGTGTGTGAAGTCAAAATGGAGGTGTGTGAAGTCACAGAATGTAGGTGTGTGAAGTCACACAATGAAGGTGTTTGAAGTCAAAATTGTGGTGTGTGAAGTCACAAATGGAGGTGTCTGAAGTCAGAATGCAGCTGTGTGAAGTCATTGAATGGAGGTGTGTGAAGTCAGAATGGAGGTGTGTGAACTCATAGAATGGAGTGTGTGAAGTCACAATGGGGGTGTGTGAAGTCATAGAATGGGGGTGTGTGAAGTCAAATTGCAGCTGTGTGAAATCAGAGAATGGAGGTGTGTCAACTCAGAAATGAGGAGTGTGAAGTCATAGATTGGAAGTGCGTGAAGTCATAGAATGGATGTTTCTGAAGTAAGAATGAAGGTGTGTGAAGTCATAGAAAGGAGGTGTGTGAAGTCAAAATGGAGGTGTGTGAACTCATAGAATGGAGGTGTGTGAACTCATAGAATGGAGGTGTGTGTAGTCATGGAATGGAGGTGTGTGAAGTCAATGAATGGAGGTGTGTGAAGTCAAACAATAAAGGTGTGTGAAGTCACAGGATGGAGGTGTGTGAAATCACAGAATGGAGGTGTGTGAAGTCAAAAACGTGTTGTGTAGAGTCACAAATGGAGGTGTGTGAACTCATAGAATGGAGGTGTGTGAAGTCAAAGAATGGAGATGTGTGAAGTCATCGAATGGAGGTGTGTGAAGTCATGGAATGGAGGTGTGTGAAGTCAAAGAATGGAGGTGTGTGAAGTCAGAATGGAGTTGTGAGAAGTCATAGAATGGAGGTGTGTGAAGTCAGAATGGAGTTGTGTGAACTCATGGAATGGAGTGTGTGAAGTCACAATTGAGGTGTGTGAAGTCACAGAATGGAGGTGTGTGAAGTCATAGAATGGAGATGTGTGAAGTCATAGAATGGAGGTGTGTGAAGTCATAGAATGGATGTTTGTTAAGGAAGAATGAAGGTGTGTCAAGTCATAGAATGGAGGTGTGTGAAGGCACAGAATGGAGGTGTGTGAAGTCGTAGAATGCAGCTGTGTGAAGTCAGAATGTAGGTGTGTGAAATCACAGAATGGAGGTGTGTTAACTCAGAATGGAGGTGTGTGAAGTCATAGAATGGAGGTGTGTGAAATCATAGAATGGAGGTGTGGGAAGTCAGAGAATGGAGCTGTGTGAAGTCAGAATGGAGGTGTGTGAAGTCATAATGGAGTCGTGTGAAGTCAGAGAATTGAGGTGTGTGAAGTCACAGAATGGAGGTGTGTGAAGGCATAGAATGGAAGTGTGTGAAGTCAGAACTGAGGTGTGTCAACTCAGATTGGAGGTGTGGGAAGTCACAATGGAGGTGTGTGAAGTTATAGAATGGAGGTGTGTGAAGTCACAGAATGGAGCGGTGTGAACTCATAGAATGGAGGTGTGTGAAGTCACAGAATGAAGGTGCCTTAAGTCACAGAATGGAGGTTTGTGAACTGAGAGAATGGAGGTGTGTGAACTCAGAATGGAGGTGTGTGAAGTCACAGAACGGAGATTTGTGAAGTCATAGAATGGATGTTTCTGAAGTAAGAATGAAGGTGTGTGAAGTCATAGAATGGAGGTGTGTGAAGTCAAAATGGAGGTGTGTGAACTCTTAGAATGGAGGTGTGAAATCACAATGGAGGTGTGTGAAGTCATAGAATGGAGGTGTGTGAAATCATACAATGGAGCTGTGTGAAGTCCGATTTGAGGAGTGTGCAGTCACACAATGGAGGTGTGTGAACTCAGAATGGAGGTGTGTGAAGTCACAGAATGGAGGTGTGAAGTCATAGAATGGAGGTGTGTGAGGTCATAGAATGGAGGTGTGTGAAGTCAGAAAATTGAGGTGTGTGAAGTCACAGATGGAGGTGTGGGAAGTCATAGAATGGAGGTGTGTGAAGTCATAGAATGGAGGTGTGTGAAGTCATAGAATTGATGTTTGTGAAGTAAGAATGAAGGTGTGTTAAGTCATAGAATGGAGGTGTTTGAAGGCACAAAATGAAGGTGTGTGAAGTCACAGAATGGAGGTGTGTGAACTCACAATAGAGGTGTGTGAAGTCAATGAATGAAGGTATGTGAAGTCATAGAATGGAAGTGTGTGAAATCATAGAATGAAGGTATGTGAAGCCACAATTGAGGTGTGTGAAGTCACAGAAGTGAGGTGTGTGAATTCATAGACTATAGGTGTGTGAAGTCAAAATGCAGGTGTGTGAACTCATAGAATGGAGGTGTGTGAACTCATAGAATGGAGGTGTGTGAAATCATGGAATGGGGGGGTGTGAAGTCAATGAATGGAGGTGTGTGATGTCAAACAATAAAGGTGTGTGAAGTCACAGAATGGAGGTGTGTGAAATCACAGAATTGAGGTGTGTGAAGTCAAAAAGGTGTTGTGTAGAGTCACAATTGGAGGTGTGTGAACTCATAGAATGGAGGTGTGTGAAGTCCAAGAATGGAGGTGTGTGAAGTCATCGAATGGAGGTGTGTGAAGTCATAGAATGGTGGTGTGTGAAGTCAGAATGGAGGTGTGTGAAGTCATAGAATGGAGGTGTGTGAAGTCAGAATGGAGGTGTGTGAACTCATGGAATGGAGAGTGTGAAGTCACAATTGAGGTGTGTGAAGTCACAGAAAGGAGGTGTGTGAAGTCATAGAATGGAGGTGTGTGAAGTCATAGAATGCAGGTGTGTGAAGTCATAGAATGGATGTTTGTTAAGTAAGAATGAAGGTGTGTTAAGTCATAGAATGTAGGTGTGTGAAGGCACAGAATGGAGGTGTGTGAAGTCATAGAATGCAGCTGTGTGAAGTCAGAATGTAGGTGTGTGAAGTCACAGAATGGAGGTGTGTGAACTCAGAATGGAGGTGTGTGAATCACAGAATGGAGGTGTGTTAAGTCACAGAACGGAGGTGTTGGAACTCAGAATGGAGGTGTGTGAAGTCACAGAATGGAGGTGTGTGAAGACATAGAATGGAGGTGTGTGAAATCATAGAATGGAGGTGTGTGAAGTCAGAGAATGGAGCTGTGTGAAGTCAGAATGGAGGTGTGCGAAGTCACAGAATGGAGGTGTGTGAAGTTATTTTATGGAGCTCTGTGAAGTCAGAACTGAGGTGTGTGAACTCAGATTGGAGGTGGGGGAAGTCACAATGGAGGTGTGTGAAGTTATAAAATGGAGGTGTTTGAAGTCACAGAATGGAGGGGTGTGAAGTCAAAGACTGGAGGTGTGTGAAGTCATAGAATGGAGGTGTGTGAAGTCATAGAATGGAGGTGTGTGAAGTCACAGAATGAAGGTGCGTTAAGTCACAGAATCGAGGTTTGTGAACTCAGAATGGAGGTGTGTGAAGTCACGGAACGAAGGTGTGTTAAGTCACAGAACGGCGGTGTGTGAACTCAGAATGGAGGTGTGTGAATTCCCAGAATTGAGGTGTGGGAAGTCATAGAATTGAGTTGTGTGAAGTCACAGAATGGAGATGTGTGAATTCATAGAATATAGGTGTGTGAAGTCATAGAATGGAGGTGTGTGAAGTCACAGAATGGAGGTGTGCGAAGTCACAGAATGGAAGTGTGTGAAGTCACAGAATGGAGGTGTGTGAACTGACAATGGAGGTGTGTGAAGTCAAAGAATGGAGGTGTGTGAAGTCATAGAATGGAGGTGTGTGAAGTCATAGAATGCAGGTGTGTGAAGTCAAAATGGAGGTGTGCGAACTCATAAACTGGAGATGTGTGAAGTCATGGAATGTAGGTGTGTGAAGTCCAAAAATGGAGGTGTGTGAAGTCAAACAATGGTGGTGTGTGAAGTCACAGAATGGAGGTGTGTGAAGTCAAAGAATGGAAGTGTGTGAAGTAAAACTGGAGGTGTGTGAAGTCACAGAATGAAGGTGTGTGAAGTCACAGAATGGAGGTGTGTGAAGTCATAGAATGGAGGTGTGTGAAGTCACAGAATGTAGGTGTGTGAAGTCACAGAATGGGGTGAGTGAAGTCACAGAATGGAGGTGTGTGAAGTCAAAATGGAGGTGTGTGAACTCATAGAATGGAGGTGTGTGAACTCATAGAATGGAAGTGTGTGAAGTCATGGAATGGAGGTGTGTGAAGTCAAAGAATGGAGGCGTGTGAAGTCATAGAATGGAGGTGTGTGAAGTCACAGAATCGAGGTGTGTAAAGTCACAGAATGGAGGTGTGTGAAGTCACAGAATGGAGGTGTGTGAAGTCACAGAATGGAGGTGTGTGAAGTCAAAATGGAGGTGTGTGAACTCATAGAATGGAGGTGTGTGAACTCATAGAATGGAAGTGTGTGAAGTCATGGAATGAAGGTGTGTGAAGTCACAGAATGGAGGTGTGTGAAGTCATAGAATGGAGGTGAGTGAAGTCACAGAATGGAGGTGTGTGAAGTCACAGAATGGAGGTGTGTAAAGTCACAGAATGGAGGTGTGTGAAGTCACAGAATGGAGGTGTGTGAAGTCAAAAAGATGGTGTGTACAGTCACAAATGGAGGTGAGTGAACTCGTAGAATGGAGGTGTGTGAAGTCAAAGAATGGAGGTGTGTGAAGTCATGGAATGGAGGTGTGTGAAGTCACAGAATGGAGGTGTGTGAAGTCATAGAATGGAGGTGTGTGAAGTCATAGAATGGATGTTTCTGAAGTAAGAATGAAGGTGTGTGAAGTCATAGAATGGAGGTGTGTGAAGTCAAAATGGTGGTGTGTGAATTCACAAATGGAGGTCTGTGAAGTCACAGAATGTAGGTGTGCGAAGTCAAAATGGAGGTGTGTGAAGTCAATGAATGGAGGTGTGTGAACTCATAGAATGGAGGTGTCTGAAATCATGGAATGGAGGTTTGTGAAGTCAAACATTGGAAGTGTGGGAAGTAACAAAAAGGAGATGTGTGAAGTCATAGAATGGAGGTGTGTGAAGTCATAGAATGGAGGTGTGTGAATTCACGTAAGGGAGGTGTGTGAAGGCACAGAATGGACGTGTGTGAAGTCAAAATGGACGTTTGTGAAGTCATAGAATGGAGGTGTGTGAAGTCATAGAATGGAGGTGTGTGAAAGCACAGAATGGAGGGGTATGAATTCGCAGAATGGAGGTGTGTAAAGACACAGAGTGGAGATGTGTGCATTCACAGAGTGGAGGTGTGTGAAGTCATAGAAAGGAGGTTTGTGAAGTCACAGAATGGAGGTGTGTGAAGTCAGAATGGAGGTATGTGAACTCATAGAATGGAGGTGTGTGAAGTCACAGAATGGAGATGTGTGAAGTCAAATTGGAGTTGTGTGAAGTCATATAATGGAGGTGTGTCAACTCAGAAAGGAGGTGTGTGAAGTCATAGAAAGGAGGTGTGTGAAGTCATAGAATGGAGTTGTTTGAAATCATAGAATGGGGGTGTGTGAATTCACAGAATTTAGGTTTGTGAAATCAGAATGGAGGTGTGTGAAGTCAAAATGGAGGTGTGTGAACACATAGAATGGAGGTGGGTGAACTCATAGAATGGAAGTGTGTGAAGTCATGGAATGAAGGTGTGTGAAGTCACAGAATGGAGGTGTGTGAAGTCATAGAATGGAGGTGAGTGAAGTCACAGAATGGAGGTGTGTGAAGTCACAGAATGGAGGTGTGTGAAGTCAACGAATGGAGGTGTGTGAAGTCAAAATGGAGGTGTGTGAACTCATAGAATGAAGGTGTGTGAAGTCACAGAATGGAGGTGTGTGAAGTCATGGAATGGAGGTGTGTGAAGTCAAAGAATGGAGGTGTGTGAAGTCAAACAAAAATGGTGTGTATAGTCACAGAATGGAGGTGTTTGAAGTCGAAAAGATGGTGTGTACAGTCACAAATGGAGGTGTGTGAACTCGTAGAATGGAGGTGTGTGAAGTCAAAGAATGGAGGTGTGTGAAGTCATGGAATGGAGGTGTGTGAAGTCACAGAATGGAGGTGTGTGAAGTCATAGAATGGAGGTGTGTGAAGTCATAGAATGGATGTTTCTGAAGTAAGAATGAAGGTGTGTGAAGTCATAGAATGGAGGTGTGTGAAGTCAAAATGGAGGTGTGTGAACTCATAGAATGAAGGTCTGAGAACTCATAGAATGGTGGTGTTTGAAGTCATGGAATAAAGGTGTGTGAAGTCAAAGAATGCCGGTGTGTGAAGTCAAACAATAAAGGTGTGTGAAGTCACAGAATGGAGGTGTGTGAAATCACAGAATGGAGGTGTGTGAAGTCAAAAAGGTGCTGTGTAGAGTCACAAATGGAGGTGTGTGAACTCAAAGAATGGAGGTGTGTGAAGTCATGGAATGGAGGTGTGTGAAGGCACAGAATGGAGGTGTGTGAAGTCATAGAATGGAGCTGTGTGAAGTCAGAATGGAGGTGTGTGAAGTCATAGAATGGAGGTGTGTGAAGTCAGAATGGAGGTGTGTGAAATCATAGAATGGAGGTGTGTGAAGTCACAGTATGGAGGTGTGTGAAGTCATAGAATGAAGCTGTTTGAAGTGAGAATTGAGGTGTGTGAAGTCACAGAATGGAGGTGTGTGAACTCACAATGGAGGTGTGTGAAGTCACAGAACGGAGGTGTGAAGTCATAGAATGGAGTTGTGTGAAGTCATAGAATGGAGGTGTGTGAAGTCATAATGGAGGTGTGTGAAGTCACAGAATTGAGGTGTGTGAAGTCACTGAATGGAGGTGTGTGAAGTCAAAGAATGGAGGTGTGTGAAGTCATAGAATGGAGGTGTGTGATCATAGAATGGATGTTTGTGAAGTAAGAATGAAGGTGTGTTAAGTCATAGAATGGAGGTGTGTGAAGGCACAGAATGGAGGTGTGTGAAGTCATAGAATGGAGCTGTGTGAAGTCATAATGGAGGTGTGTGAAGTCATAGAATGGAGGTGTGTGAACTCACAATGGAGGTGTGTGAAGTCAAAGAATGGAGGTGTGTGAAGTCATAGAAAGGAATTGTGTGAAGTCATAGAATGGAGGTGTGTGAAGCCAGAATTGAGGTGTGTGAAGTCACAGAATTGAGGTGTGTGAACTCAGAATGGAGGTGTGTGAAGACACAGAATGGAGGGTTGTGAAGTCATAGAATGGAGGTGTGTGAAGTCATAGAATGGATGTTTCTGAAGTAGAATGAAGGTGTGCGAAGTCACAGAATGGAGGTGTGTGAAGTCAAAATGGAGGTGTGCGAACTCATAAAATGGAGATGTGTGAAGTCTTGGAATGGAGGAGTGTGAAGTCCAAAAATGGAGGTGTGTGAAGTTAAACAATGGTATTGTGTGAAGTCACAGAATGGCGGTGTGTGAAGTCAACGAATGGAAGTGTGTGAAGTCAAAATGGAGGTGTGTGAAGTCACAGAATGGAGGTGGGTGAGGTCACAGAATGGAGGTGTGTGAAGTCATAGAATGGAGGTGTGTGAAGTCACAGAATGGAGATGTGTGAAGTCACAGAATGGCGGTTTTTGAAGTCACAGATTGGAGTTGTGTGAAGTCAAAGAATGGAGGTGTGTAAACTCACAATGGAGGTGTGTGAAGTCCCAGAATGGAGGTGTGTGAAGTCAAACAATAAAGGTGTGTCAAGTCACAGAATGGAGGTCTGTGAAGTCATAGAATGGAGGTGTGTTAAGTCACATAATAGAGGTGTGTGAACTCAGAGAATGGAGGTGTGTGAACTCAGAATGGAGGTGTGTGAAATCACAGAACGGAGATTTGTGAAGTCATAGAATGGAAGTGCGTGAAGTCATAGAATGGATGTTACTGAAGTAAGAATGAAGGTGTGTGAAGTCATAGAATGGAGGTGTGTGAAGTCAAAATAGAGGTGTGTGAACTCATAGAATGGAGGTGTGAGATCTCATAGAATGGAGGTGTGTGAAGTCATGGAATGGAGGTGTGTGAAGTCAAAGAATGGAGGTGTGTGAAGTCAAACAATAAAGGTGTGTGAAGTCACAGAATGGAGGTGTGTGAAATCACAGAATGGAGGTGTGTGAAGTCAAAAAGGTGGTGTGTAGAGTCACAAATGGAGGTTTGTGAACGCATAGAATGGAGGTGTGTGAAGTCAAAGAATGGAGGTGAGTGAAGTCATCGAATGGAGGTGTGTGAAGTCATGGAATGGAGGTGTGTGAAGTCACAGAGTGGAGGTGTGTGAAGTCAGAATGGAGTTGTGTGAAGTCAAGGAATGGAGGTGTGTGAAGTCACAATGGAGGTGTGTGAAGTCATAGAATGGAGGTATGTGAAGTCACAGAATGGAGGTGTGTGAAGTCATAGAATGGAGGTGTGTGAAATCATAAAATGGAGGTGTGGGAAATCAGAGAATGGAGCTGTGTGAAGTGAGAATTGAGGTGTGCGAAGTCACAGAATGGAGGTGTGTGCAGTCATTTTATGGAGCTCTGTGAAGTCAGAATGGAGGTGTGTAAAGTCAAAGAATGGAGGTGTGTGAACTCAGAATGGAGGTGTGTGAAGTCACAGAATCTAGGTGTGTGAAGTCATAGAATGGAGGTGTGGGAAGTCATAGAATGGAGGTGTGTGAACTCATAATGGAGGCGTGAGAAATCACAGAATTGTGGTGTGTGAAGTCACAGAATGGAGGTGTGTGAAGTCATAGAATGGAGGTGTGTGAAGTCAGAACGAAGGTGTGTGAACTCAGATTGGAGGTGTGGGAAGTCATAATGGAGGTGTGCGAATTTATAGAATGGAGGTGTGTGAAGTCACAGAATGGAGGGGTGTGAAGTCAAAGAATGGAGGTGTGTGAAGTCATAGAATGGAGGTGTGTGAAGTCATAGAATGGAGGGGTGTGAAGTCATAGAATGGAGGTGTGTGAAGTCACAGAATGAAGGTGCGTGAAGTCACAGAATGGAGGTTTGTGAACTCAGAATATAGGTGTGTGAAGTCACAGAATGGAGGTGTGGGAAGTCATAGAATGGAGTTGTGTGAAGTCACATAAAGGAGGTGTGTGAATTAATAGAATGTAGGTGTGAGAAATCATAGAATGGAGGTGTGTGAATCACAGAATGGAGGTGTGTGAAGTCACAGAATGGAGGTGTGTGAAGTCACAGAATGGAGATATGTGAACTCACAATGGAGGTGTGTGAAGTCAAAGAATGGAGGTGTGTGAAGTCATAGAATGGAATTGTGTGAAGTCATAGAATGGATGTGTGTGAAGTGAGAATTGAGGTGTGTTAAGTCATGGAATTGAGGTGTGTGAACTCAGAATGGAGGTGTGTGAAGTCACAGAATGGAGGTTTGTGAAGTCATAGAATGTAGGTGTGTGAAGTCATAGAATGGATGTTTCTGAAGTAGAATAAAGATGTGTGAACTCATAGAATGGAGGAGTGTGAAGTCAAAATGGAGGTGTGTGAAGTCCAAGAATATAGGTGTGGGAAGTCAAACAATGGTGGTGTGTGAAGTCAGAGAATGCAGGTGTGTTAAGTCAAGGAATGGAAGTGTGTGAAGTCGAAATGGAGGTGTGTGAAGTCACAGAATGTAGGTGTGTGAAGTCACACAATGAAGGTGTTTGAAGACAAAATTGTGGTGTGTGAAGTCACAAATGGAGGTGTCTGAAGTCAGAATGCAGCTGTGTGAAGTCATTGAATGGAGGTGTGTGAAATCAGAATGGAGGTGTGTGAACTCATAGAATGGAGTGTGTGAAGTCACAATGGGGGTGTGTGAAGTCATAGAATGGGGGTGTGTGAAGTCAAATTGGAGGTGTGTGAAATCACAGAATGGAGGTGTGTCAACTCAGAAATGAGGAGTGTGAAGTCATAGATTGGAAGTGCGTGAAGTCATAGAATGGATGTTTCTGAAGTAAGAATGAAGGTGTGTGAAGTCATAGAATGGAGGTGTGTGAAGTCAAAATGGAGGTGTGTGAACTCATAGAATGGAGGTGTGTGAACTCATAGAATGGAGGTGTGAGAAGTCATGGAATGGAGGTGTGTGAAGTCAATGAATGGAGGTGTGTGAAGTCAAACAATAAAGGTGTGTGAAGTCACAGAATGGAGGTGTGTGAAATCACAGAATGGAGGTGTGTGAAGTCAAAAAGGTGTTGTGTAGAGTCACAAATGGAGGTGTGTGAACTCATAGAATGGAGGTGTGTGAAGTCAAAGAATGGAGGTGTGTGAAGTCATCGAATGGAGGTGTGTGAAGTCATGGAATGGAGGTGTGAGAAGTCACAGAATGGAGGTGTGTGAAGTCAGAATGGAGTTGTGTGAAGTCATAGAATGGAGGTGTGTGAAGTCAGAATGGAGGTGTGTGAAGTCACAGAATGGAGGTGTGTGAAGTCAGAATGGAGGTGTGTGAACTCATGGAATGGAGAGTGTGAAGTCACAATTGAGGTGTGTGAAGTCACAGAATGGAGGTGTGTGAAGTCATAGAATGGAGGTGTGTGAAAGCACAGAATGGAGGTGTGTGAAGTCATAGAATGCAGCTGTGTGAAGTCAGAATGTAGGTGTGTGAAGTCATAGAATGGAGGTGTGTGAACTCAGAATGGAGGTGTGTGAAGTCACAGAATGGAGGTGTGTTAAGTCACAGAACGGAGGTGTTGGAACTCAGAATGGAGGTGTGTGAAGTCACAGAATGGAGGTGTGTGAAGACATAGAATGGAGGTGTGTGAAATCATAGAATGGAGGTGTGGGAAGTCAGAGAATGGAGCTGTGTGAAGTCAGAATGGAGGTGTGCGAAGTCACAGAATGGAGGTGTGTGAAGTTATTTTATGGATCTGTGTGAAGTCAGAACGGAAGTGTGTGAACTCAGATTGGAGGTGTGGGAAGTCACAATGGAGGTGTGTGAAGTTATAGAATGGAGGTGTTTGAAGTCACAGAATGGAGGGGTGTGAATTCAAAGACTGGAGGTGTGTGAAGTCATAGAATGAAGGTGTGTGAAGTCATAGAATGGAGGTGTGTGAAGTCATAGAATGGAGGTGTGTGAAGTCACAGAATGAAGGTGCGTTAAGTCATAGAATCGAGGTTTGTGAACTCAGAATGGAGGTGTGTGAAGTCACTGAATGGAGGTGTGTGAAGTCACAGAATGGAGGTGTGGGAAGTTATAGAATGGAGTTGTGTGAAGTCACAGAATGGAGGTGTGTGAATTCATAGAATGGATTTGTGTGAAGTCACAGAATGGAGGTGTGTGAAGTCACAGATTGGAGGTGTGTGAAGTCACAGAATGGAGGTGTGTGAACTCACAATGGAGGTGTGTGAAGTCAAATAATGGAGGTGTGTGAAGACTTAGAAGGGAATTGTGTGAAGTCATATAATGGAGGTGTGTGAAGTGAGAATTGAGGTGTGTGAAGTCACGGAATTGAGGTGTGTGAACTCAGAATGGAGGTGTGTGAAGTCACAGAATGGAGGTTTGTGAAGTCATAGAATGGAGGTGTGTGAAGTCATAGAATGGATGTTTCTGAAGTAGAATGAAGGTGTGTGAAGTCATAGAATGGAGGTGTGTGAAGTCAAAATGGAGGTGTGTGAACTCATAAAATGGAGATGTGTGAAGTCATGGAATGGAGGTGTGTGTAGTCCAAGAATATAGGTGTGTGAAGTCAAACAATGGTGGTGTGTGAAGTCACAGAATGCAGGTGTATTAAGTCAAAGAATGGAAGTGTGTGAAGTCAAAATGGAGGTGTGCGAACTCATAAAATGGAGATGTGTGAAGTCATGGAATGGAGGAGTGTGAAGTCCAAAAATGGAGGTGTGTGAAGTTAAACAATGGTGGTGTGTGAAGTCACAGAATGGCTGTGTGTGAAGTCAACCGATGGAAGTGTGTGAAGTCAAACTGGAGTTGTGTGAAGTCACATAATGGAGGTGTGTCAACTCAGAAAGGAGGTGTGTGAAGTCATAGAATGGAGGTGTGTGAAGTCATAGAATGGAGTTGTGTGAAATCATAGAATGGAGGTGTGTGAATTCAGAGAATTTAGGTTTGTGAAGTCAGAATGGAGGTGTGTGAGGTCAGAATGGAGGTGAGTGAAGTCATAGAATGGAGGTGTGTGAACTCATAGAATGGAGGTGTGTGAAGTCACAATGTGGTGTGTGAAGTCATAGAATGGAGGTGTGTGAAGTCATAGAATGGAGGTGTGTGAAGTCACAGAATGGAGGTGTGTGAAATCATAGAATGGAGGTGTGTGAAGTCACAATGTAGGTGTGTGAAGTCATAGAATGGAGGTGTGTGAAGTCATAGAATGGAGGTGTGTGAAGTCACCGAATGGAGTTGTGTGAACTCAGAATGGAGGTGTGTGAAGTCACAGAATGGAGGTTTGTGAAGTCATATAATGGATGTTTCTGAAGTAAGAATGAAGGTGTGTGAAGTCACAGAATGGAGGTGTGTGAAGTCATAGAATGGAGGTGTGTGAAGTCACAGAATGCAGGTGTGTGAAGTCAGAATGGAGGTGTGTAGTCATAGATTGGAGGCGGGTGAAGTCATGAAAAGGAGGTGTGGGAAATCATAGAATGGAGGAGTGTGAAGTCATAGAATGGAGCTGTGTGAAGTCAGAATGGAGGTGTGTGAAGTCCCAGAATGGAGGTGTGTCAACTCAGAATTTAGGTGAGTGAAATCAAAGAATGGAGGTGTGCGAATTCATAGAATGGAGGTGTGTGAAGTCAAAATGGAGGTGTGTGAAGTCACAGAATTGAGGTGTGTGAACACAGAATGGAGGTGTGTGAAGTCAAAGAATGGAGGTGTGTGAAGTCATAGTATGGAGGTGTGAGAATTCATAGAATGTACGTTTGTGAAGTAAGAATGAAGGTGTGTGAAGTCACAGAATGGAGGTGTGTGAAGTCAAAATGGTGGTGTGTGAATTCACAAATGGAGGTGTGTGAAGTCACAGAATGTAGGTGTGCGAAGTCAAAATGGAGGTGTGTGAAGTCAATGAATGGAGGTGTGTGAACTCATAGAATGGAGGTGTCTGAAATCATGGAATGGAGGTTTGTGAAGTCAAACATTGGGAGTGTGGGAAGTAACAAAAAGGAGATGTGTGAAGTCATAGAAAGGAGGTGTGTGAAGTCATAGAATGGAGGTGTGTGAATTCACGTAAGGGAGGTGTGTGAAGGCACAGAATGGACGTGTGTGAAGTCAAAATGGACGTTTGTGAAGTCACAGAATGGAGGTGTGTGAAGTCATAGAATGGAGGTGTGTGAAAGCACAGAATGGAGGGGTATGAATTCGCAGAATGGAGGTGTGTAAAGACACAGAGTGGAGATGTGTGCATTCACAGAGTGGAGGTGTGTGAAGTCATAGAAAGGAGGTTTGTGAAGTCACAGAATGGAGGTGTGTGAAGTCAGAATGGAGGTATGTGAACTCATAGAATGGAGGTGTGTGAAGTCACAGAATGGAGATGTGTGAAGTCAAATTGGAGTTGTGTGAAGTCATATAATGGAGGTGTGTCAACTCAGAAAGGAGGTGTGTGAAGTCATAGAATGGAGGTGTGTGAAGTCATAGAATGGAGTTGTTTGAAATCATAGAATGGGGGTGTGTGAATTCACAGAATTTAGGTTTGTGAAATCAGAATGGAGGTGTGTGAAGTCAAAATGGAGGTGTGTGAACACATAGAATGGAGGTGGGTGAACTCATAGAATGGAAGTGTGTGAAGTCATGGAATGAAGGTGTGTGAAGTCACAGAATGGAGGTGTGTGAAGTCATAGAATGGAGGTGAGTGAAGTCACAGAATGGAGGTGTGTGAAGTCACAGAATGGAGGTCTGTGAAGTCACAGAATGGAGGTGTGTGAAGTCAAAATGGAGGTGTGTGAACTCATAGAATGGAGGTGTGTGAACTCATAGAATGGTGGTGTGTGAAGTCATGGAATGGAGGTGTGTGAAGTCAAAGAATGGAGGTGTGGGAAGTCAAACAAAAATGGTGTGTATAGTCACAGAATGGAGGTGTGTGAAATCACAGAATGGAGGTGTGTGAACTCAAAAAGATGGTGTGTACAGTCACAAATGGAGGTGTGTGAACTCGTAGAATGGAGGTGTGTGAAGTCAAAGAATGGAGGTGTGTGAAGTCATGGAATGGAGGTGTATGAAGTCACAGAATGGAGGTGTGTGAAGTCATAGAATGGAGGTGTGTGAAGTCATAGAATTGATGTTTCTGAAGTAAGAATGAAGGTGTGTGAAGTCATAGAATGGAGGTGTGTGAAGTCAAAATGGTGGTGTGTGAATTCACAAATGGAGGTCTGTGAAGTCACAGAATGTAGGTGTGCGAAGTCAAAATGGAGGTGTGTGAAGTCAATCAATGGAGGTGTGTGAACTCATAGAATGGAGGTGTGTGAAATCATGGAATGGAGGTTTGTGAAGTCAAACATTGGAAGTGTGGGAAGTAACAAAAAGGAGATGTGTGAAGTCATAGAATGGAGGTGTGTGAAGTCATAGAATGGAGGTGTGTGAATTCACGTAAGGGAGGTGTGTGAAGGCACAGAATGGACGTGTGTGAAGTCAAAATGGACGTTTGTGAAGTCATAGAATGGAGGTGTGTGAAGTCAAAGAATGGAGGTGTGTGAAAGCACAGAATGGAGGGGTATGAATTCGCAGAATGGAGGTGTGTAAAGACACAGAGTGTAGATGTGTGCATTCACAGAGTGGAGGTGTGTGAAGTCATAGAAAGGAGGTTTGTGAAGTCACAGAATGGAGGTGTGTGAAGTCAGAATGTAGGTATGTGAACTCATAGAATGGAGGTGTGTGAAGTCACAGAATGGAGATGTGTGAAGTCAAATTGGAGTTGTGTGAAGTCATATAATGGAGGTGTGTCAACTCAGAAAGGAGGTGTGTGAAGTCATAGATTGAAGGTGTGTGAAGTCATAGAATGGAGTTGTTTGAAATCATAGAATGGGGATGTGTGAATTCACAGAATTTAGGTTTGTGAAATCAGAATGGAGGTGTGTGAAGTCAAAATGGAGGTGTGTGAACACATAGAATGGAGGTGGGTGAACTCATAGAATGGAGGTGTGTGAAGTCATGGAATGAAGGTGTGTGAAGTCACAGAATGGAGGTGTGTGAAGTCATAGAATGGAGGTGAGTGAAGTCACAGAATGGAGGTGTGTGAAGTCACAGAATGGAGGTGTGTGAAGTCACAGAATGGAGGTGTGTGAAGTCACAGAATGGAGGTGTGTGAAGTCAAAATGGAGGTGTGTGAACTCATAGAATGGAGGTGTGTGAACTCATAGAATGGAGGTGTGTGAAGTCATGGAATGGAGGTGTGTGAAGTCAAAGAATGAAGGTATGTGAACTCATAGAATGGAGGTGTGTGAAGTCATGGAATGGAGGTGTGTGAAGTCAATGAATGGAGGTGTGTGAAGTCAAAAAATAAAGGTGTGTGAAGTCACAGAATGGAGGTGTGTGAAATCACAGAATGGAGGTGTGTGAAGTCAAAAAGGTGTTGTGTAGAGTCACAATTGGAGGTGTGTGAACTCATAGAATGGAGGTGTGTGAAGTCAAAGAATGGAGGTGTGTGAAGTCATCGAATGGAGGTGTGTGAAGTCATGGAATGGAGGTGTGTGAAGTCACAGAATGGAGGTGTGTGAAGTCAGAATGGAGTTGTGTGAAGTCATAGAATGGAGGTGTGTGAAGTCAGAATGGAGGTGTGTGAAGTCATAGAATGGAGGTGTGTGAAGTCAGAATGGAGATGTGTGAACTCATGGAATGGAGAGTGTGAAGTCACAATTGAGGTGTGTGAAGTCACAGAATGAAGGTGTGTGAAGTCATAGAATGCAGGTGTGTGAAGTCATAGAATGCAGGTGTGTGAAGTCATAGAATGGATGTTTGTTAAGTAAGAATGAAGGTGTGTTAAGTCATAGAATGGAGGTGTGTGACGGCACAGAATGGAGGTGTGTGAAGTCATAGAATGCAGCTGTGTGAAGTCAGAATGTAGGTGTGTGAAGTCACAGAATGGAGTTGTGTGAACTCAGAATGGAGGTGTGTGAAGTCACAGAATGGAGGTGTGTTAAGTCACAGAACGGAGGTGTTGGAACTCAGAATGGAGGAGTATGAAGTCACAGAATGGAGGTGTGTGAAGACATAGAATGGAGGTGTGTGAAATCATAGAATGGAGGTGTGGGAAGTCAGAGAATCGAGATGTGTGAAGTCAGAATGGAGGTTTGCGAAGTCACAGAATGGAGGTGTGTGAAGTTATTTTATGGAGCTGTGTGAAGTCAGAACTGAGGTGTGTGAGCTCAGATTGGAGGTGGGGGAAGTCACAATGGAGGTGTGTGAAGTTATAGAATGGAGGTGTTTGAAGTCACAGAATGGAGGGGTGTGAAGTCAAAGACTGGAGGTGTGTGAAGTCATAGAATGGAGGTGTGTGAAGTCATAGAATGGAGGTGTGTGAAGTCATAGAATGGAGGTGTGTGAAGTCACAGAATGAAGGTGCGTGAAGTCACAGAATCGAGGTTTGTGAACTCAAAATGGAGGTGTGTGAAGTCACGGAACGAAGGTGTGTTAAGTCACAGAACGGAGGTGTGTGAACTGAGAATGGAGGTGTGTGAATTCCCAGAATTGAGGTGTGGGAAGTCATAGAATTGAGTTGTGTGAAGTCACAGAATGGAGATGTGTGAATTCATAGAATAGAGGTGTGTGAAGTCATAGAATGGAGCTGTGTGAAGTCACAGAATGGAGGTGTGCGAAGTCACAGAATGGAAGTGTGTGAAGTCACAGAATGGAGGTGTGTGAACTCACAATGGAGGTGTGTGAAGTCACAGAATGGAAGTGTGTGAAGTCACAGAATGGAGGTGTGTGAACTGACAATGGAGGTGTGTGAAGTCAAAGAATGGAGGTGTGTGAAGTCATAGAATGGAAGTGTGTGAAGTCATAGACTGCAGGTGTGTGAAGTCAAAATGGAGGTGTGCGAACTCATAAACTGGAGATGTGTGAAGTCATAGAATGTAGGTGTGTGAAGTCCAAAAATGGAGGTGTGTGAAGTCAAACAATGGTGGTGTGTGAAGTCAAAGAATGGAGGTGTGTGAAGTCAAAGAATGGAAGTGTGTGAAGTAAAACTGGAGGTGTGTGAAGTCACAGAATGAAGGTGTGTGAAGTCACAGAATGGAGGTGTGTGAAGTCATAGAATGGAGGTGTGTGAAGTCACAGAATGGAGGTGTGTGAAGTCACAGAATGGAGGTGAGTGAAGTCACAGAATGGAGGTGTGTGAAGTCAAAATGGAGGTGTGTGAACTCATAGAATGGAGGTGTGTGAACTCATAAAATGGAAGTGTGTGAAGTCATGGAATGGAGGTGTATGAAGTCAAAGAATGGAGCTGTGTGAAGTCATAGAATGGAGGTGTGTGAAGTCACAGAATGGAGGTGTGTAAAGTCACAGAATGGAGGTGTGTGAAGTCACAGAATGCAGGTGTGTGAAGTCACAGAATGGAGGTGTGTGAAGTCACAGAATGGAGGTGTGTAAAGTCACAGAATGGAGGTGTGAGAAGTCACAGAATGGAGGTGTGTGAAGTCACAGAATGGAGGTGTGTGAAGTCAAAATGGAGGTGTGTGAACTCATAGAATGGAGGTGTGTGAACTCATAGAATGGAAGTGTGTGAAGTCATGGAATGAAGGTGTGTGAAGTCACAGAATGGAGGTGTGTGAAGTCATAGAATGGAGGTGAGTGAAGTCACAGAATGGAGGTGTGTGAAGTCAGAGAATGGAGGTGTGTAAAGTCACAGAATGGAGGTGTGTGAAGTCACAGAATGGAGGTGTGTGAAGTCACAGAATGGAGGTGTGTGAAGTCAAAATGGAGGTGTGTGAACTCATAGAATGGAGGTGTGTGAACTCATAGAATGGAAGTGTGTGAAGTCATGGAATGAAGGTGTGTGAAGTCACAGAATGGAGGTGTGTGAAGTCATAGAATGGAGGTGAGTGAAGTCACAGAATGGAGGTGTGTGAAGTCACAGAATGGAGGTGTGTGAAGTCACAGAATGGAGGTGTGTGAAGTCAAAATGGAGGTGTGTGAACTCATAGAATGGAGGTGTGTGAACTCATAGAATGGAGGTGTGTGAAGTCATGGAATGGAGGTGTGTGAAGTCAAAGAATGGAGGTGTGTGAAGTCAAACAAAAATGGTGTGTATAGTCACAGAATGGAGGTGTGTGAAATCACAGAATGGAGGTGTGTGAAGTCATAGAATGGTTGTTTCTGAAGTAAGAATTAAGGTGTGTGAAGTCATAGAATGGAGGTGTGTGAAGTCAAAATGGACGTGTGTGAACTCATAGAATGAAGGTCTGAGAACGCATAGAATGGAGGTGTGTGAAGTCATGGAATAAAGGTGTGTGAAATCAAAGAATGCAGGTGTGTGAAGTCAAACAATAAAGGTGTGTGAAGTCACAGAATTGAGGTGTGTGAAGTCAAAAAGGTGCTGTGTAGAGTCACAAATGGAGGTGTGTGAACTCATAGAATGGAGGTGTGTGAAGTCAAAGAATGGAGGTGTGTGAAGTCATCGAATGGAGGTGTGTGAAGTCATGGAATGGAGGTGTGTGAAGTCACAGAATGGAGGTGTGTGAAGTCAAAGAATGGAAGTGTGTGAACTAAAACTGGAGGTGTGTGAAGTCACAGAATGAAGGTGTGTGAAGTCACAGAATGGAGGTGTGTGAAGTCATAGAATGGAGGTGTGTGAAGTCACAGAATGGAGGTGTGCGAAGTCACAGAATGGAGGTGAGTGAAGTCACAGAATGGAGGTGTGTGAAGTCAAAATGGAGGTGTGTGAACTCATAGAATGGAGGTGTGTGAACTCATAGAATGGAAGTGTGTGAAGTCATGGAATGGAGGTATGTGAAGTCAAAGAATGGAGGTGTGTGAAGTCATAGAATGGAGGTGTGTGAAGTCACAGAATGGAGGTGTGTAAAGTCACAGAATGGAGGTGTGTGAAGTCACAGAATGGAGGTGTGTGAAGTCACAGAATGGAGGTGTGTAAAGTCACAGAATGGAGGTGTGTGAAGTCACAGAATGGAGGTGTGTGAAGTCACAGAATGGAGGTGTGTGAAGTCAAAATGGAGGTGTGTGAACTCATAGAATGGAGGTGTGTGAACTCATAGAATGGAAGTGTGTGAAGTCTTGGAATGAAGGAGTGTGAAGTCACAGAATGGAGGTGTGTGAAGTCATAGAATTGAGGTGAGTGAGGTCACAGAATGGAGGTGTGTGAATTCACAGAATGGAGGTGTGTGAAGTCAAAATGGAGGTGTGTGAACTCATAGAATGGAGGTGTGTGAACTCATAGAATGGAGGTGTGTGAAGTCATGGAATGGAGGTGTGTGAAGTCAAAGAATGGAGTTGTGTGAACTCAAACAAAAATGGTGTGTATAGTCACAGAATGGAGGTGTGTGAAATCACAGAATGGAGGTGTGTGAAGTCAAAAGGTGGTGTGTACAGTCACAAATGAAAGTGTGTGAACTCGTAGAATGGAGGTGTGTGAAGTCAAAGAATGGAGGTGTGTGAAGTCATGGAATGGAGGTGTGTGAAGTCACAGAATGGAGGTGTGTGAAGTCATAGAATGGAGGTATGTGAAGTCATAGAATGGATGTTTCTGAAGTAAGAATGAAGGTGTGTGAAGTCATAGAATGGAGCTTAGTGAAGTCAGAATTGAGGTGTGTGAAGTCACAGAATGGAGGTGGGTGAACTCAGAATGGAGGTGTGTGAAGTCACAGAACGGAGGTGTGAAGTCATAGAATGGAGGTGTGTGAAGTCATAGAATGGATGTTTCTGAAGTAGAATGAAGGTGTGTGAAGTCACAGAATGGAGGTGTGTGAAGTCAAAATGGAGATGTGCGAACTCATAAAATGGAGATGTGTGAAGTCATGGAATGGAGGAGTGT
This sequence comes from Megascapheus bottae, assembly GCA_024803745.1. Classification (NCBI taxonomy): domain Eukaryota; kingdom Metazoa; phylum Chordata; class Mammalia; order Rodentia; family Geomyidae; genus Megascapheus; species Megascapheus bottae. The sequence goes on along the minus strand of JANJXV010000938.1, from coordinate 123,024 downwards.
GAAGTCCAAAAATGGAGGTGTGTGAAGTTAAACAATGGCGGTGTGTGAAGTCAACGAATGGAAGTGTGTGAAGTCAAAATGGAGGTGTGTGAAGTCACAGAATGGAGGTGTGTGAAGTCACAGAATGGAGGTGTGTGAAATCAAAATGGAGGTGTGTGAACTCATAGAATGGAGGTGTGTGAACTCATAGAATGGAAGTGTGTGAAGTCTTGGAATGAAGGTGCGTGAAGTCACAGAATGGAGGTGTGTGAAGTCATAGAATGGAGGTGAGTGAGGTCACAGAATGGAGGTGTGTGAATTCACAGAATGGAGGTGTGTGAAGTCAAAATGGAGGTGTGTGAACTCATAGAATGGAGGTGTGTGAACTCATAGAATGGAGGTGTGTGAAGTCATGGAATGGAGGTGTGTGAAGTCAAAGAATGGAGGTGTGTGAACTCAAACAAAAATGGTGTGTATAGTCACAGAATGGAGGTGTGTGAAATCACAGAATGGAGGTGTGTGAAGTCAAAAGGTGGTGTGTACAGTCACAAATGAAAATGTGTGAACTCGTAGATTGGAGTTGTGTGAAGTCAAAGAATGGAGGTGTGTGAAGTCATGGAATGGAGGTATGTGAAGTCACAGAATGGAGGTGTGTGAAGTCATAGAATGGAGGTATGTAAAGTCATAGAATGGATGTTTCTGAAGTAAGAATGAAGGTGTGTGAAGTCATAGAATGGAGGTGTGTGTAGTCAAAATGGAGGTGTGTGAACTCATAGAATGAAGGTCTGAGAACTCATAGAATGGAGGTGTGTGAAGTCATGGAATAAAGGTGTGTGAAGTCAAAGAATGCAGCTGTGTGAAGTCAAACAATAAAGGTGTGTGAAGTCACAGAATGGAGGTGTGTGAAATCACAGAATGGAGGTGTGTGAAGTCAAAAAGGTGCTGTGTAGAGTCACAAATGGAGGTGTGTGAACTCATAGAATGGAGGTGTGTGAAGTCAAAGAATGGAGGTGTGTGAAGTCATCGAATGGAGGTGTGTGAAGTCATGGAATGGAGGTGTGTGAAGGCACAGAATGGAGGTGTGTGAAGTCATAGAATGGAGCTTAGTGAAGTCAGAATGGAGGTGTGTGAAGTCATAGAATGGAGGTGTGTGAAGTCAGAATGGAGGTGTGTGAAATCATAGAATGGATGTGTGTGAAGTCACAGTATGGAGGTGTGTGAAGTCATGGAATGAAGCTGTGTGAAGTGAGAATTGAGGTGTGTGAAGTCACAGAATGGAGGTGGGTGAACTCAGAATGGAGGTGTGTGAAGTCACAGAACGGAGGTGTGAAGTCATAGAATGGAGGTGTGTGAAGTCATAGAATGGAGGTGTGTGAAGTCATAATGGAGGTGTGTGAAGTCACAGAATTGAGGTGTGTGAAATCACTGAATGGAGGTGTGTGAAGTCAAAGAATGGGTGTGTGAAGTCATAGAATGGAGGTGTGTGATCATTGAATGGATGTTTGTGAAGTAAGAATGAAGGTGTGTTAAGTCATAGAATGGAGGTTTGTGAAGGCACAGAATGGAGGTGTGTGAAGTCATAGAATGGAGCTGTGTGAAGTCATAATGGAGGTGTGTGAAGTCATAGAATGGAGGTGTGTGAACTCACAATAGAGGTGTGTGAAGTCAAAGAATGGAGGTGTGTGAAGTCATAGAAAGGAGTTGTGTGAAGTCATAGAATGGAGGTGTGTGAAGCCAGAATTGAGGTGTGTGAAGTCACAGAATTGAGGTGTGTGAACTCAGAATGGAGGTGTGTGAAGACACAGAATGGAGGTTTGTGAAGTCATAGAATGGAGGTGTGTGAAGTCATAGAATGGATGTTTCTGAAGTAGAATGAAGGTGTGTGAAGTCACAGAATGGAGGTGTGTGAAGTCAAAATGGAGATGTGCGAACTCATAAAATGGAGATGTGTGAAGTCATGGAATGGAGGAGTGTGAAGTCCAAAAATGGAGGTGTGTGAAGTTAAACAATGGTGGTGTGTGAAGTCACAGAATGGCGGTGTGTGAAGTCAACGAATGGAAGTGTGTGAAGTCAAAATGGAGGTGTGTGAAGTCACAGAATGGAGGTGTGTGAAGTCACAGAATGGAGGTGTGTGAAGTCAAAATGGAGGTGTGTGAACTCATAGAATGGAGGTGTGTGAACTCATAGAATGGAGGTGTGTGAAGTCATGGAATGGAGGTGTGTGAAGTCAAAGAATGGAGGTGTGTGAACTCAAACAAAAATGGTGTGTATAGTCACAGAATGGAGGTGTGTGAAATCACAGAATGGAGGTGTGTGAAGTCAAAAGGTGGTGTGTACAGTCACAAATGAAAGTGTGTGAAGTCGTAGAATGGAGGTGTGTGAAGTCAAAGAATGGAGGTGTGTGAAGTCATGGAATGGAGGTGTGTGAAGTCACAGAATGGAGGTGTGTGAAGTCATAGAATGGAGGTATGTGAAGTCATAGAATGGATGTTTCTGAAGTAAGAATGAAGGTGTGTGAAGTCATAGAATGGAGGTGTGTGAAGTTAAAATGGAGGTGTGTGAACTCATAGAATGAAGGTCTGAGAACTCATAGAATGGAGGTGTGTGAAGTCATGGAATAAAGGTGTGTGAAGTCAAAGAATGCAGCTGTGTGAAGTCAAACAATAAAGGTGTGTGAAGTCACAGAATGGAGGTGTGTGAAATCACAGAATGGAGGTGTGTGAAGTCAAAAAGGTGCTGTGTAGAGTCACAAATGGAGGTGTGTGAACTCATAGAATGGAGGTGTGTGAAGTCAAAGAATGGAGGTGTGTGAAGTCATCGAATGGAGGTGTGTGAAGTCATGGAATGGAGGTGTGTGAAGGCACAGAATGGAGGTGTGTGAAGTCATAGAATGGAGCTTAGTGAAGTCAGAATGGAGGTGTGTGAAGTCATAGAATGGAGGTGTGTGAAGTCAGAATGGAGGTGTGTGAAATCATAGAATGGATGTGTGTGAAGTCACAGTATGGAGGTGTGTGAAGTCATGGAATGAAGCTGTGTGAAGTGAGAATTGAGGTGTGTGAAGTCACAGAATGGAGGTGGGTGAACTCAGAATGGAGGTGTGTGAAGTCACAGAACGGAGGTGTGAAGTCATAGAATGGAGGTGTGTGAAGTCATAGAATGGAGGTGTGTGAAGTCATAATGGAGGTGTGTGAAGTCACAGAATTGAGGTGTGTGAAGTCAGTGAATGGAGGTGTTTGAAGTCAAAGAATGGAGGTGTGTGAAGTCATAGAATGGAGGTGTGTGATCATTGAATGGATGTTTGTGAAGTAAGAATGAAGGTGTGTTAAGTCATAGAATGGAGGTGTGTGAAGGCACAGAATGGAGGTGTGTGAAGTCATAGAATGGAGCTGTGTGAAGTCATAATGGAGGTGTGTGAAGTCATAGAATGGAGGTGTGTGAACTCACAAGGGAGGTGTGTGAAGTCAAAGAATGGAGGTGTGTGAAGTCATAGAAAGGAGTTGTGTGAAGTCATAGAATGGAGGTGTGTGAAGCCAGAATTGAGGTGTGTGAAGTCACAGAATTGAGGTGTGTGAACTCAGAATGGAGGTGTGTGAAGACACAGAATGGAGGTTTGTGAAGTCATAGAATGGAGGTGTGTGAAGTCATAGAATGGATGTTTCTGAAGTAGAATGAAGGTGTGTGAAGTCACAGAATGGAGGTGTGTGAAGTCAAAATGGAGATGTGCGAACTCATAAAATGGAGATGTGTGAAGTCATGGAATGGAGGAGTGTGAAGTCCAAAAATGGAGGTGTGTGAAGTTAAACAATTGTGGTGTGTGAAGTCACAGAATGGCGGTGTGTGAAGTCAACGAATGGAAGTGTGTGAAGTCAAAATGGAGGTGTGTGAAGTCACAGAATGGAGGTGTGTGAAGTCACAGAATGGAGGTGTGTGAAGTCAAAATGGTGGTGTGTGAACTCATAGAATGGAGGTGTGTGAACTCATAGAATGGAGGTGTGTGAAGTCATGGAATGGAGGTGTGTGAAGTCAAAGAATGGAGGTGTGTGAACTCAAACAAAAATGGTGTGTATAGTCACAGAATGGAGGTGTGTGAAGTCACAGAATGGAGGTGTGTGAAGTCAAAATGGAGATGTGCGAACTCATAAAATGGAGATGTGTGAAGTCATGGAATGGAGGAGTGTGAAGTCCAAAAATGGAGGTGTGTGAAGTTAAACAATGGTGGTGTGTGAAGTCACAGAATGGCGGTGTGTGAGGTCAACGAATGGAAGTGTGTGAAGTCAAAATGGAGGTGTGTGAAGTCACAGAATGGAGGTGTGTGAAGTCACAGAATGGAGGTGTGTGAAGTCAAAATGGAGGTGTGTGAACTCATAGAATGGAGGTGTGTGAACTCATAGAATGGAAGTGTGTGAAGTCTTGGAATGAAGGAGTGTGAAGTCACAGAATGGAGGTGTGTGAAGTCATAGAATTGAGGTGAGTGAGGTCACAGAATGGAGGTGTGTGAATTCACAGAATGGAGGTGTGTGAAGTCAAAATGGAGGTGTGTGAACTCATAGAATGGAGGTGTGTGAACTCATAGAATGGAGGTGTGTGAAGTCATGGAATGGAGGTGTGTGAAGTCAAAGAATGGAGTTGTGTGAACTCAAACAAAAATGGTGTGTATAGTCACAGAATGGAGGTGTGTGAAATCACAGAATGGAGGTGTGTGAAGTCAAAAGGTGGTGTGTACAGTCACAAATGAAAGTGTGTGAACTCGTAGAATGGAGGTGTGTGAAGTCAAAGAATGGAGGTGTGTGAAGTCATGGAATGGAGGTGTGTGAAGTCACAGAATGGAGGTGTGTGAAGTCATAGAATGGAGGTATGTGAAGTCATAGAATGGATGTTTCTGAAGTAAGAATGAAGGTGTGTGAAGTCATAGAATGGAGGTGTGTGAAGTCAAAATGGAGGTGTGTGAACTCATAGAATGAAGGTCTGAGAACTCATAGAATGGAGGTGTGTGAAGTCATGGAATAAAGGTGTGTGAAGTCAAAGAATGCAGCTGTGTGAAGTCAAACAATAAAGGTGTGTGAAGTCACAGAATGGAGGTGTGTGAAATCACAGAATGGAGGTGTGTGAAGTCAAAAAGGTGCTGTGTAGAGTCACAAATGGAGGTGTGTGAACTCATAGAATGGAGGTGTGTGAAGTCAAAGAATGGAGGTGTGTGAAGTCATCGAATGGAGGTGTGTGAAGTCATGGAATGGAGGTGTGTGAAGGCACAGAATGGAGGTGTGTGAAGTCATAGAATGGAGCTTAGTGAAGTCAGAATGGAGGTGTGTGAAGTCATAGAATGGAGGTGTGTGAAGTCAGAATGGAGGTGTGTGAAATCATAGAATGGATGTGTGTGAAGTCACAGTATGGAGGTGTGTGAAGTCATGGAATGAAGCTGTGTGAAGTGAGAATTGAGGTGTGTGAAGTCACAGAATGGAGGTGGGTGAAATCAGAATGGAGGTGTGTGAAGTCACAGAACGGAGGTGTGATGTCATAGAATGGAGGTGTGTGAAGTCATAGAATGGAGGTGTGTGAAGTCATAATGGAGGTGTGTGAAGTCACAGAATTGAGGTGTGTGAAGTCACTGAATGGAGGTGTGTGAAGTCAAAGAATGGAGGTGTGTGAAGTCATAGAATGGAGGTGTGTGATCATTGAATGGATGTTTGTGAAGTAAGAATGAAGGTGTGTTAAGCCATAGAATGGAGGTGTGTGAAGGCACAGAATGGAGGTGTGTGAAGTCATAGAATGGAGCTGTGTGAAGTCATAATGGAGGTGTGTGAAGTCATAGAATGGAGGTGTGTGAACTCACAAGGGAGGTGTGTGAAGTCAAAGAATGGAGGTGTGTGAAGTCATAGAAAGGAGTTGTGTGAAGTCATAGAATGGAGGTGTGTGAAGCCAGAATTGAGGTGTGTGAAGTCACAGAATTGAGGTGTGTGAACTCAGAATAGAGGTGTGTGAAGATACAGAATGGAGGTTCGTGAACTCATAGAATGGAGGTGTGTGAAGTCATAGAATGGATGTTTCTGAAGTAGAATGAAGGTGTGTGAAGTCACAGAATGGAGGTGTGTGAAGTCAAAATGGAGATGTGCAAACTCATAAAATGGAGATGTGTGAAGTCATGGAATGGAGGAGTGTGAAGTCCAAAAATGGAGGTGTTTGAAGTTAAACAATGGTGGTGTGTGAAGTCACAGAATGGCGGTGTGTGAAGTCAATGAATGGAAGTGTGTGAAGTCAAAATGGAGGTGTGTGAAGTCACAGAATGGAGGTGTGTGAAGTCACAGAATGGAGGTGTGTGAAGTCAAAATGGAGGTGTGTGAACTCATAGAATGGAGGTGTGTGAACTCATAGAATGGAAGTGTGTGAAGTCTTGGAATGAAGGTGTGTGAAGTCACAGAATGGAGGTGTGTGAAGTCATAGAATGGAGGTGAGTGAGGTCACAGAATGGAGGTGTGTGAATTCACAGAATGGAGGTGTGTGAAGTCAAAATGGAGGTGTGTGAACTCATAGAATGGAGGTGTGTGAACTCATAGAATGGAGGTGTGTGAAGTCATGGAATGGAGGTGTGTGAAGTCAAAGAATGGAGGTGTGTGAACTCAAACAAAAATGGTGTGTATAGTCACAGAATGGAGGTGTGTGAAATCACAGAATGGAGGTGTGTGAAGTCAAAAAGATGGTGTGTACAGTCACAAATGAAAGTGTGTGAACTCGTAGAATGGAGGTGTGTGAAGTCAAAGAATGGAGGTGTGTGAAGTCATGGAATGGAGGTGTGTGAAGTCACAGAATGGAGGTGTGTGAAGTCATAGAATGGAGGTATGTGAAGTCATAGAATGGATGTTTCTGAAGTAAGAATGAAGGTGTGTTAAGTCATAGAATGGAGGTTTGTGAAGGCACAGAATGGAGGTGTGTGAAGTCATAGAATGGAGCTGTGTGAAGTCATAATGGAGGTGTGTGAAGTCATAGAATGGAGGTGTGTGAACTCACAATGGAGGTGTGTGAAGTCAAAGAATGGAGGTGTGTGAAGTCATAGAAAGGAGTTGTGTGAAGTCATAGAATGGAGGTGTGTGAAGCCAGAATTGAGGTGTGTGAAGTCACAGAATTGAGGTGTGTGAACTCAGAATGGAGGTGTGTGAAGACACAGAATGGAGGTTTGTGAAGTCATAGAATGGAGGTGTGTGAAGTCATAGAATGGATGTTTCTGAAGTAGAATGAAGGTGTGTGAAGTCACAGAATGGAGGTGTGTGAAGTCAAAATGGAGATGTGCGAACTCATAAAATGGAGATGTGTGAAGTCATGGAATGGAGGAGTGTGAAGTCCAAAAATGGAGGTGTGTGAAGTTAAACAATGGTGGTGTGTGAAGTCACAGAATGGCGGTGTGTGAAGTCAACGAATGGAAGTGTGTGAAGTCAAAATGGAGGTGTGTGAAGTCACAGAATAGAGGTGTGTGAAGTCACAGAATGGAGGTGTGTGAAGTCAAAATGGAGGTGTGTGAACTCATAGAATGGAGGTGTGTGAACTCATAGAATGGAGGTGTGTGAAGTCATGGAATGGAGGTGTGTGAAGTCAAAGAATGGAGGTGTGTGAACTCAAACAAAAATGGTGTGTATAGTCACAGAATGGAGGTGTGTGAAATCACAGAATGGAGGTGTGTGAAGTCAAAAGGTGGTGTGTACAGTCACAAATGAAAGTGTGTGAAGTCGTAGAATGGAGGTGTGTGAAGTCAAAGAATGGAGGTGTGTGAAGTCATGGAATGGAGTTGTGTGAAGTCACAGAATGGAGGTGTGTGAAGTCATAGAATGGAGGTATGTGAAGTCATAGAATGGATGTTTCTGAAGTAAGAATGAAGGTGTGTGAAGTCATAGAATGGAGGTGTGTGAAGTCAAAATGGAGGTGTGTGAACTCATAGAATGAAGGTCTGAGAACTCATAGAATGGAGGTGTGTGAAGTCATATAATAAAGGTGTGTGAAGTCAAAGAATGCAGCTGTGTGAAGTCAAACAATAAAGGTGTGTGAAGTCACAGAATGGAGGTGTGTGAAATCACAGAATGGAGGTGTGTGAAGTCAAAAAGGTGCTGTGTAGAGTCACAAATGGAGGTGTGTGAACTCATAGAATGGAGGTGTGTGAAGTCAAAGAATGGAGGTGTGTGAAGTCATCGAATGGAGGTGTGTGAAGTCATGGAATGGAGGTGTGTGAAGGCACAGAATGGAGGTGTGTGAAGTCATAGAATGGAGCTTAGTGAAGTCAGAATGGAGGTGTGTGAAGTCATAGAATGGAGGTGTGTGAAGTCAGAATGGAGGTGTGTGAAATCATAGAATGGATGTGTGTGAAGTCACAGTATGGAGGTGTGTGAAGTCATGGAATGAAGCTGTGTGAAGTGAGAATTGAGGTGTGTGAAGTCACAGAATGGAGGTGGGTGAACTCAGAATGGAGGTGTGTGAAGTCACAGAACGGAGGTGTGAAGTCATAGAATGGAGGTGTGTGAAGTCATAGAATGGAGGTGTGTGAAGTCATAATGGAGGTGTGTGAAGTCACAGAATTGAGGTTTGTGAAGTCAATGAATGGAGGTGTGTGAAGTCAAAGAATGGAGGTGTGTGAAGTCATAGAATGGAGGTGTGTGATCATTGAATGGATGTTTGTGAAGTAAGAATGAAGGTGTGTTAAGTCATAGAATGGAGGTGTGTGAAGGCACAGAATGGAGGTGTGTGAAGTCATAGAATGGAGCTGTGTGAAGTCATAATGGAGGTGTTTGAAGTCATAGAATGGAGGTGTGTGAACTCACAATGGAGGTGTGTGAAGTCAAAGAATGGAGGTGTGTGAAGTCATAGAAAGGAGTTGTGTGAAGTCATAGAATGGAGGTGTGTGAAGCCAGAATTGAGGTGTGTGAAGTCACAGAATTGAGGTGTGTGAAGTCAAAATGGAGATGTGCGAACTCATAAAATGGAGATGTGTGAAGTCATGGAATGGAGGAGTGTGAAGTCCAAAAATGGAGGTGTGTGAAGTTAAACAATGGTGGTGTGTGAAGTCACAGAATGGCGGTGTGTGAAGTCAACGAATGGAAGTGTGTGAAGTCAAAATGGAGGTGTGTGAAGTCACAGAATGGAGGTGTGTGAAGTCACAGAATGGAGGTGTGTGAAGTCAAAATGGAGGTGTGTGAACTCATAGAATGGAGGTGTGTGAACTCATAGAATGGAAGTGTGTGAAGTCTTGGAATGAAGGTGTGTGAAGTCACAGAATGGAAGTGTGTGAAGTCATAGAATGGAGGTGAGTGAGGTCACAGAATGGAGGTGTGTGAATTCACAGAATGGAGGTGTGTGAAGTCAAAATGGAGGTGTGTGAACTCATAGAATGGAGGTGTGTGAAGTCATGGAATGGAGGTGTGTGAAGTCAAAGAATGGAGGTGTGTGAACTCAAACAAAAATGGTGTGTATAGTCACAGAATGGAGGTGTGTGAAATCACAGAATGGAGGTGTGTGAAGTCAAAAAGATGGTGTGTACAGTCACAAATGAAAGTGTGTGAACTCGTAGAATGGAGGTGTGTGAAGTCAAAGAATGGAGGTGTGTGAAGTCACAGAATGGAGGTGTGTGAAGTCATAGAATGGAGGTATGTGAAGTCATAGAATGGATGTTTCTGAAGTAAGAATGAAGGTGTGTGAAGTCATAGAATGGAGGTGTGTGAAGTCAAAATGGAGGTGTGTGAACTCATAGAATGAAGGTCTGAGAACTCATAGAATGGAGGTGTGTGAAGTCATGGAATAAAGGTTTGTGAAGTCAAAGAATGAAGCTGTGTGAAGTCAAACAATAAAGGTGTGTGAAGTCACAGAATGGAGGTGTGTGAAATCACAGAATGGAGGTGTGAAGTCAAAAAGGTGCTGTGTAGAGTCACAAATGGAGGTGTGTGAACTCATAGAATGGAGGTGTGTGAAGTCAAAGAATGGAGGTGTGTGAAGTCATCGAATGGAGGTGTGTGAAGTCATGGAATGGAGGTGTGTGAAGGCACAGAATGGAGGTGTGTGAAGTCATAGAATGGAGCTTAGTGAAGTCAGAATGGAGGTGTGTGAAGTCATAGAATGGAGGTGTGTGAAGTCAAAATGGAGGTGTGTGAAATCATAGAATGGAGGTGTGTGAAGTCACAGTATGGAGGTGTGTGAAGTCATGGAATGAAGCTGTGTGAAGTGAGAATTGAGGTGTGTGAAGTCACAGAATGGAGGTGGGTGAACTCAGAATGGAGGTGTGTGAAGTCACAGAACGGAGGTGTGAAGTCATAGAAAGGAGGTGTGTGGAGTCATAGAATGGAGGTGTGTGAAGTCATAATGGAGGTGTGTGAAGTCACAGAATTGAGGTGTGTGAAGTCACTGAATGGAGGTGTGTGAAGTCAAAGAATGGAGGTGTGTGAAGTCATAGAATGGAGGTGTGTGATCATAGAATGGATGTTTGTGAAGTAAGAATGAAGGTGTGTTAAGTCATAGAATGGAGGTGTGTGAAGGCACAGAATGGAGGTGTGTGAAGTCATAGAATGGAGCTGTGTGAAGTCATAATGGAAGTGTGTGAAGTCATAGAATGGAGGTGTGTGAACTCACAATGGAGGTGTGTGAAGTCAAAGAATGGAGGTGTGTGAAGTCATAGAAAGGAGTTGTGTGAAGTCATAGAATGGAGGTGTGTGAAGCCAGAATTGAGGTGTGTGAAGTCACAGAATTGAGGTGTGTGAACTCAGAATGGAGGTGTGTGAAGACACAGAATGGAGGTTTGTGAAGTCATAGAATGGAGGTGTGTGAAGTCATAGAATGGATGTTTCTGAAGTAGAATGAATGTGTGTGAAGTCACAGAATGGAGGTGTGTGAAGTCAAAATGGAGGTGTGCGAACTCATAAAATGGAGATGTGTGAAGTCATGGAATGGAGGAGTGTGAAGTCCAAAAATGGAGGTGTGTGAAGTTAAACAATGGTGGTGTGTGAAGTCACAGAATGGCGGTGTGTGAAGTCAACGAATGGAAGTGTGTGAAGTCAAAATGGAGGTGGGTGAAGTCACAGAATGGAGGTGTGTGAGGTCACAGAATGGAGCTGTGTGAAGTCATAGAATGGAGGTGTGTGAAGTCACAGAATGGAGATGTGTGAAGTCACAGAATGGCGGTGTTTGAAGTCACAGATTGGAGGTGTGTGAAGTCACTGAATGGAGGTGTGTGAACTCACAATGGAGGTGTGTGAAGTCCCAGAATGGAGGTGTGTGAAGTCAAACAATAAAGGTGTGTCAAGTCACAGAATGGAAGTCTGTGAAGTCATAGAATGGAGGTGTGTTAAGTCACAGAATGGAGGTGTGTGAACTCAGAGAATAGAGGTGTGTGAACTCAGAATGGAGGTGTGTGAAGTCACAGAACGGAGATTTGTGAAGTCATAGAATGGAAGTGCGTGAACTCATAGAATGAATGTTTCTGAAGTAAGAATGAAGGTGTGTGAAGTCATAGAATGGATGTGTGTGAAGTCAAAATAGAGGTGTGTGAACTCATAGAATGGAGGTGTGAGATCTCATAGAATGGAGGTGTGTGAAGTCATGGAATGGAGGTGTGTGAAGTCAAAGAATGGAGGTGTGTGAAGTCAAACAATAAAGGTGTGTGAAGTCACATTATGGAGGTGTGTGAAATCACAGAATGGAGGTGTGTGAAGTCAAAAAGGTGGTGTGTAGAGTCACAAATGGAGGTGTGTGAACTCATAGAATGGAGGTGTGTGAAGTCAAAGAATGGAGGTGTGTGAAGTCATCGAATGGAGGTGTGTGAAGTCATGGAATGGAGGTGTGTGAAGTCACAGAGTGGAGGTGTGTGAAGTCAGAATGGAGTTGTGTGAAGTAAAGGAATGGAGGTGTGTGAAGTCAGAATGGAGGTGTGTGAAGTCATAGAATGGAGGTATGTGAAGTCACAGAATGGAGGTGTGTGAAGTCATAGAATGGAGGTGTGTGAAATCATAGAATGGAGGTGTGGGAAATCAGAGAATGGAGCTGTGTGAAGTCAGAATGGAGATGTGCGAAGTCACAGAATGGTGGTGTGTGCAATCATTTTATGGAGCTATGTGAAGTCAGAATGGAGGTGTGTAAAGACAAAGAATGGAGGTGTGTGAACTCATAATGGAGGTGTGTGAAGTCACAGAATCTAGGTGTGTGAAGTCATAGAATGGAGGTGTGGGAAGTCATAGAATGGAGGTGTGTGAACTCATAATGGAGGCGTGAGAAATCACAGAATTGTGGTGTGTGAAGTCACAGAATGGAGGTGTGTGAAGTCATAGAATGGAGGTGTGTGAAGTCAGAACGGAGGTGTGTGAACTCAGATTGGAGGTGTGGGAAGTCACAATGGAGGTGTGTAAATTTATAGAATGGAGGTGTGTGAAGTCACAGAATGGAGGGGTGTGAAGTCAAAGAATGGAGGTGTGTGAACTCATAGAATGGAGGTGTGTGAAGTCATGGAATGGAGGTGTGTGAAGTCAAAGAATGGAGGTGTGTGAACTCAAACAAAAATGGTGTGTATAGTCACAGAATGGAGGTGTGTGAAATCACAGAATGGAGGTGTGTGAAGTCAAAAAGATGGTGTGTACAGTCACAAATGAAAGTGTGTGAACTCGTAGAATGGAGGTGTGTGAAGTCAAAGAATGGAGGTGTGTGAAGTCATGGAATGGAGGTGTGTGAAGTCACAGAATGGAGGTGTGTGAAGTCATAGAATGGAGGTATGTGAAGTCATAGAATGGATGTTTCTGAAGTAAGAATGAAGGTGTGTGAAGTCATAGAATGGAGGTGTGTGAAGTCAAAATGGAGGTGTGTGAACTCATAGAATGAAGGTCTGAGAACTCATAGAATGGAGCTGTGTGAAGTCATGGAATAAAGGTGTGTGAAGTCAAAGAATGCAGCTGTGTGAAGTCAAACAATAAAGGTGTGTGAAGTCACAGAATGGAGGTGTGTGAGGTCACAGAATGGAGCTGTGTGAAGTCATAGAATGGAGGTGTGTGAAGTCACAGAATGGAGATGTGTGAAGTCACAGAATGGCGGTGTTTGAAGTCACAGATTGGAGGTGTGTGAAGTCACTGAATGGAGGTGTGTGAACTCACAATGGAGGTGTGTGAAGTCCCAGAATGGAGGTGTGTGAAGTCAAACAATAAAGGTGTGTCAAGTCACAGAATGGAGGTCTGTGAAGTCATAGAATGGAGGTGTGTTAAGTCACAGAATGGAGGTGTGTGAACTCAGAGAATAGAGGTGTGTGAACTGAGAATGGAGGTGTGTGAAGTCACAGAACGGAGATTTGTGAAGTCATAGAATGGAAGTGCGTGAACTCATAGAATGAATGTTTCTGAAGTAAGAATGAAGGTGTGTGAAGTCATAGAATGGATGTGTGTGAAGTCAAAATAGAGGTGTGTGAACTCATAGAATGGAGGTGTGAGATCTCATAGAATGGAGGTGTGTGAAGTCATGGAATGGAGGTGTGTGAAGTCAAAGAATGGAGGTGTGTGAAGTCAAACAGTAAAGGTGTGTGAAGTCACAGAATGGAGGTGTGTGAAATCACAGAATGGAGGTGTGTGAAGTCAAAAAGGTGGTGTGTAGAGTCACAAATGGAGGTGTGTGAACTCATAGAATGGAGGTGTGTGAAGTCAAAGAATGGAGGTGTGTGAAGTCATCGAATGGAGGTGTGTGAAGTCATGGAATGGAGGTGTGTGAAGTCACAGAGTGGAGGTGTGTGAAGTCAGAATGGAGTTGTGTGAAGTAAAGGAATGGAGGTGTGTGAAGTCAGAATGGAGGTGTGTGAAGTCATAGAATGGAGGTATGTGAAGTCACAGAATGGAGGTGTGTGAAGTCATAGAATGGAGGTGTGTGAAATCATAGAATGGAGGTGTGGGAAATCAGAGAATGGAGCTGTGTGAAGTCAGAATGGAGATGTGCGAAGTCACAGAATGGAGGTGTGTGCAATCATTTTATGGAGCTATGTGAAGTCAGAATGGAGGTGTGTAAAGACAAAGAATGGAGGTGTGTGAACTCATAATGGAGGTGTGTGAAGTCACAGAATCTAGGTGTGTGAAGTCATAGAATGGAGGTGTGGGAAGTCATAGAATGGAGGTGTGTGAACTCATAATGGAGGCGTGAGAAATCACAGAATTTTGGTGTGTGAAGTCACAGAATGGAGGTGTGTGAAGTCATAGAATGGAGGTGTGTGAAGTCAGAACGGAGGTGTGTGAACTCAGATTGGAGGTGTGGGAAGTCACAATGGAGGTGTGTAAATTTATAGAATGGAGGTGTGTGAAGTCACAGAATGGAGGGGTGTGAAGTCAAAGAATGGAGGTGTGTGAACTCATAGAATGGAGGTGTGTGAAGTCATGGAATGGAGGTGTGTGAAGTCAAAGAATGGAGGTGTGTGAACTCAAACAAAAATGGTGTGTATAGTCACAGAATGGAGGTGTGTGAAATCACAGAATGGAGGTGTGTGAAGTCAAAAAGATGGTGTGTACAGTCACAAATGAAAGTGTGTGAACTCGTAGAATGGAGGTGTGTGAAGTCAAAGAATGGAGGTGTGTGAAGTCATGGAATGGAGGTGTGTGAAGTCACAGAATGGAGGTGTGTGAAGTCATAGAATGGAGGTATGTGAAGTCATAGAATGGATGTTTCTGAAGTAAGAATGAAGGTGTGTGAAGTCATAGAATGGAGGTGTGTGAAGTCAAAATGGAGGTGTGTGAACTCATAGAATGAAGGTCTGAGAACTCATAGAATGGAGGTGTGTGAAGTCATGGAATAAAGGTGTGTGAAGTCAAAGAATGCAGCTGTGTGAAGTCAAACAATAAAGGTGTGTGAAGTCACAGAATGGAGGTGTGTGAGGTCACAGAATGGAGCTGTGTGAAGTCATAGAATGGAGGTGTGTGAAGTCACAGAATGGAGATGTGTGAAGTCACAGAATGGCGGTGTTTGAAGTCACAGATTGGAGGTGTGTGAAGTCACTGAATGGAGGTGTGTGAACTCACAATGGAGGTGTGTGAAGTCCCAGAATGGAGGTGTGTGAAGTCAAACAATAAAGGTGTGTCAAGTCACAGAATGGAGGTCTGTGAAGTCATAGAATGGAGGTGTGTTAAGTCACAGAATGGAGGTGTGTGAACTCAGAGAATAGAGGTGTGTGAACTGAGAATGGAGGTGTGTGAAGTCACAGAACGGAGATTTGTGAAGTCATAGAATGGAAGTGCGTGAACTCATAGAATGAATGTTTCTGAAGTAAGAATGAAGGTGTGTGAAGTCATAGAATGGATGTGTGTGAAGTCAAAATAGAGGTGTGTGAACTCATAGAATGGAGGTGTGAGATCTCATAGAATGGAGGTGTGTGAAGTCATGGAATGGAGGTGTGTGAAGTCAAAGAATGGAGGTGTGTGAAGTCAAACAGTAAAGGTGTGTGAAGTCACAGAATGGAGGTGTGTGAAATCACAGAATGGAGGTGTGTGAAGTCAAAAAGGTGGTGTGTAGAGTCACAAATGGAGGTGTGTGAACTCATAGAATGGAGGTGTGTGAAGTCAAAGAATGGAGGTGTGTGAAGTCATCGAATGGAGGTGTGTGAAGTCATGGAATGGAGGTGTGTGAAGTCACAGAGTGGAGGTGTGTGAAGTCAGAATGGAGTTGTGTGAAGTAAAGGAATGGAGGTGTGTGAAGTCAGAATGGAGGTGTGTGAAGTCATAGAATGGAGGTATGTGAAGTCACAGAATGGAGGTGTGTGAAGTCATAGAATGGAGGTGTGTGAAATCATAGAATGGAGGTGTGGGAAATCAGAGAATGGAGCTGTGTGAAGTCAGAATGGAGATATGCGAAGTCACAGAATGGAGGTGTGTGCAATCATTTTATGGAGCTATGTGAAGTCAGAATGGAGGTGTGTAAAGACAAAGAATGGAGGTGTGTGAACTCATAATGGAGGTGTGTGAAGTCACAGAATCTAGGTGTGTGAAGTCATAGAATGGAGGTGTGGGAAGTCATAGAATGGAGGTGTGTGAACTCATAATGGAGGCGTGAGAAATCACAGAATTGTGGTGTGTGAAGTCACAGAATGGAGGTGTGTGAAGTCATAGAATGGAGGTGTGTGAAGTCAGAACGGAGGTGTGTGAACTCAGATTGGAGGTGTGGGAAGTCACAATGGAGGTGTGTAAATTTATAGAATGGAGGTGTGTGAAGTCACAGAATGGAGGGGTGTGAAGTCAAAGAATGGAGGTGTGTGAACTCATAGAATGGAGGTGTGTGAACTCATAGAATGGAGGTGTGTGAAGTCATGGAATGGAGGTGTGTGAAGTCAAAGAATGGAGGTGTGTGAACTCAAACAAAAATGGTGTGTATAGTCACAGAATGGAGGTGTGTGAAATCACAGAATGGAGGTGTGTGAAGTCAAAAAGATGGTGTGTACAGTCACAAATGAAAGTGTGTGAACTCGTAGAATGGAGGTGTGTGAAGTCAAAGAATGGAGGTGTGTGAAGTCATGGAATGGAGGTGTGTGAAGTCACAGAATGGAGGTGTGTGAAGTCATAGAATGGAGGTATGTGAAGTCATAGAATGGATGTTTCTGAAGTAAGAATGAAGGTGTGTGAAGTCATAGAATGGAGGTGTGTGAAGTCAAAATGGAGGTGTGTGAACTCATAGAATGAAGGTCTGAGAACTCATAGAATGGAGGTGTGTGAAGTCAAAGAATGGAGGTGTGTGAACTCATAGAATGGAGGTGTGTGAAGTCATGGAATGGAGGTGTGTGAAGTCAAAGAATGCAGCTGTGTGAAGTCAAACAATAAAGGTGTGTGAAGTCACAGAATGGAGGTGTGTGAAATCACAGAATGGAGGTGTGTGAAGTCAAAAAGGTGCTGTGTAGAGTCACAAATGGAGGTGTGTGAACTCATAGAATGGAGGTGTGTGAAGTCAAAGAATGGAGGTGTGTGAAGTCATCGAATGGAGGTGTGTGAAGTCATGGAATGGAGGTGTGTGAAGGCACAGAATGGAGGTGTGTGAAGTCATAGAATGGAGCTTAGTGAAGTCAGAATGGAGGTGTGTGAAGTCATAGAATGGAGGTGTGTGAAGTCAGAATGGAGGTGTGTGAAATCATAGAATGGATGTGTGTGAAGTCACAGTATGGAGGTGTGTGAAGTCATGGAATGAAGCTGTGTGAAGTGAGAATTGAGGTGTGTGAAGTCACAGAATGGAGGTGGGTGAACTCAGAATGGAGGTGTGTGAAGTCACAGAACGGAGGTGTGAAGTCATAGAATGGAGGTGTGTGAAGTCATAGAATGGAGGTGTGTGAAGTCATAATGGAGGTGTGTGAAGTCACAGAATTGAGGTGTGTGAAGTCACTGAATGGAGGTGTGTGAAGTCAAAGAATGGAGGTGTGTGAAGTCATAGAATGGAGGTGTGTGAAGTCATAGAATGGATGTTTGTGAAGTAAGAATGAAGGTGTGTTAAGTCATAGAATGGAGGTGTGTGAAGGCACAGAATGGAGGTGTGTGAAGTCATAGAATGGAGCTGTGTGAAGTCATAATGGAGGTGTGTGAAGTCATAGAATGGAGGTGTGTGAACTCACAAGGGAGGTGTGTGAAGTCAAAGAATGGAGGTGTGTGAAGTCATAGAAAGGAGTTGTGTGAAGTCATAGAATGGAGGTTTGTGAAGCCAGAATTGAGGTGTGTGAAGTCACAGAATTGAGGTGTGTGAACTCAGAATAGAGGTGTGTGAAGATACAGAATGGAGGTTTGTGAAGTCATAGAATGGAGGTGTGTGAAGTCATAGAATGGATGTTTCTGAAGTAGAATGAAGGTGTGTGAAGTCACAGAATGGAGGTGTGTGAAGTCAAAATGGAGATGTGCAAACTCATAAAATGGAGATGTGTGAAGTCATGGAATGGAGGAGTGTGAAGTCCAAAAATGGAGGTGTGTGAAGTTAAATAATGGTGGTGTGTGAAGTCACAGAATGGCGGTGTGTGAAGTCAATGAATGGAAGTGTGTGAAGTCAAAATGGAGGTGTGTGAAGTCACAGAATGGAGGTGTGTGAAGTCACAGAATGGAGGTGTGTGAAGTCAAAATGGAGGTGTGTGAACTCATAGAATGGAGGTGTGTGAACTCATAGAATGGAAGTGTGTGAAGTCTTGGAATGAAGGTGTGTGAAGTCACAGAATGTAGGTGTGTGAAGTCATAGAATGGAGGTGAGTGAGGTCACAGAATGGAGGTGTGTGAATTCACAGAATGGAGGTGTGTGAAGTCAAAATGTAGGTGTGTGAACTCATAGAATGGAGGTGTGTGAACTCATAGAATGGAGGTGTGTGAAGTCATGGAATGGAGGTGTGTGAAGTCAAAGAATGGAGGTGTGTGAAATCACAGAATGGAGGTGTGTGAAGTCAAAAAGATGGTGTGTACAGTCACAAATGAAAGTGTGTGAACTCGTAGAAAGTAGGTGTGTGAAGTCAAAGAATGGAGGTGTGTGAAGTCATGGAATGGAGGTGTGTGAAGTCACAGAATGGAGGTGTGTGAAGTCATAGAATGGAGGTATGTGAAGTCATAGAATGGATGTTTCTGAAGTAAGAATGAAGGTGTGTTAAGTCATAGAATGGAGGTTTGTGAAGGCACAGAATGGAGGTGTGTGAAGTCATAGAATGGAGCTGTGTGAAGTCATAATGGAGGTGTGTGAAGTCATAGAATGGAGGTGTGTGAACTCACAATGGAGGTGTGTGAAGTCAAAGAATGGAGGTGTGTGAAGTCATAGAAAGGAGTTGTGTGAAGTCATAGAATGGAGGTGTGTGAAGCCAGAATTGAGGTGTGTGAAGTCACAGAATTGAGGTGTGTGAACTCAGAATGGAGGTGTGTGAAGACACAGAATGGAGGTTTGTGAAGTCATAGAATGGAGGTGTGTGAAGTCATAGAATGGATGTTTCTGAAGTAGAATGAAGGTGTGTGAAGTCACAGAATGGAGGTGTGTGAAGTCAAAATGGAGATGTGCGAACTCATAAAATGGAGATGTGTGAAGTCATGGAATGGAGGAGTGTGAAGTCCAAAAATGGAGGTGTGTGAAGTTAAACAATGGTGGTGTGTGAAGTCACAGAATGGCGGTGTGTGAAGTCAACGAATGGAAGTGTGTGAAGTCAAAATGGAGGTGTGTGAAGTCACAGAATAGAGGTGTGTGAAGTCACAGAATGGAGGTGTGTGAAGTCAAAATGGAGGTGTGTGAACTCATAGAATGGAGGTGTGTGAACTCATAGAATGGAGGTGTGTGAAGTCATGGAATGGAGGTGTGTGAAGTCAAAGAATGGAGGTGTGTGAACTCAAACAAAAATGGTGTGTATAGTCACAGAATGGAGGTGTGTGAAATCACAGAATGGAGGTGTGTGAAGTCAAAAGGTGGTGTGTACAGTCACAAATGAAAGTGTGTGAAGTCGTAGAATGGAGGTGTGTGAAGTCAAAGAATGGAGGTGTGTGAAGTCATGGAATGGAGGTGTGTGAAGTCACAGAATGGAGGTGTGTGAAGTCATAGAATGGAGGTATGTGAAGTCATAGAATGGATGTTTCTGAAGTAAGAATGAAGGTGTGTGAAGTCATAGAATGGAGGTGTGTGAAGTCAAAATGGAGGTGTGTGAAATCATAGAATGAAGGTCTGAGAACTCATAGAATGGAGGTGTGTGAAGTCATGGAATAAAGGTGTGTGAAGTCAAAGAATGCAGCTGTGTGAAGTCAAACAGTAAAGGTGTGTGAAGTCACAGAATGGAGGTGTGTGAAATCACAGAATGGAGGTGTGTGAAGTCAAAAAGGTGCTGTGTAGAGTCACAAATGGAGGTGTGTGAACTCATAGAATGGAGGTGTGTGAAGTCAAAGAATGGAGGTGTGTGAAGTCATCGAATGGAGGTGTGTGAAGTCATGGAATGGAGGTGTGTGAAGGCACAGAATGGAGGTGTGTGAAGTCATAGAATGGAGCTTAGTGAAGTCAGAATGGAGGTGTGTGAAGTCATAGAATGGAGGTGTGTGAAGTCAGAATGGAGGTGTGTGAAATCATAGAATGGATGTGTGTGAAGTCACAGTATGGAGGTGTGTGAAGTCATGGAATGAAGCTGTGTGAAGTGAGAATTGAGGTGTGTGAAGTCACAGAAAGGAGGTGGGTGAACTCAGAATGGAGGTGTGTGAAGTCACAGAACGGAGGTGTGAAGTCATAGAATGGAGTTGTGTGAAGTCATAGAATGGAGGTGTGTGAAGTCATAATGGAGGTGTGTGAAGTCACAGAATTGAGGTTTGTGAAGTCAATGAATGGAGGTGTGTGAAGTCAAAGAATGGAGGTGTGTGAAGTCATAGAATGGAGGTGTGTGATCATTGAATGGATGTTTGTGAAGTAAGAATGAAGGTGTGTTAAGTCATAGAATGGAGGTGTGTGAAGGCACAGAATGGAGGTGTGTGAAGTCATAGAATGGAGCTGTGTGAAGTCATAATGGAGGTGTGTGAAGTCATAGAATGGAGTTGTGTGAACTCACAATGGAGGTGTGTGAAGTCAAAGAATGGAGGTGTGTGAAGTCATAGAAAGGAGTTGTGTGAAGTCATAGAATGGAGGTGTGTGAAGCCAGAATTGAGGTGTGTGAAGTCACAGAATTGAGGTGTGTGAACTCAGAATGGAGGTGTGTGAAGACACAGAATGGAGGTTGTGAAGTCATAGAATGGAGGTGTGTGAAGTCATAGAATGGAGGTGTGTGAAGTCATATAATGGAGGTGTGTGAAGTCACAAAATGGAGGTGTGTGAAGTCAGAATGGAGATGTGCGAACTCATAAAATGGAGATGTGTGAAGTCATGGAATGGAGGAGTGTGAAGTCCAAAAATGGAGGTGTGTGAAGTTAAACAATGGTGGTGTGTGAAGTCACAGAATGGCGGTGTGTGAAGTCAACGAATGGAAGTGTGTGAAGTCAAAATGGAGGTGTGTGAAGTCACAGAATGGAGGTGTGTGAAGTCACAGAATGGAGGTGTGTGAAGTCAAAATGGAGGTGTGTGAACTCATAGAATGGAGGTGTGTGAACTCATAGAATGGAAGTGTGTGAAGTCTTGGAATGAAGGTGTGTGAAGTCACAGAATGGAAGTGTGTGAAGTCATAGAATGGAGGTGAGTGAGGTCACAGAATGGAGGTGTGTGAATTCACAGAATGGAGGTGTGTGAAGTCAAAATGGAGGTGTGTGAACTCATAGAATGGAGGTGTGTGAACTCATAGAATGGAGGTGTGTGAAGTCATGGAATGGAGGTGTGTGAAGTCAAAGAATGGAGGTGTGTGAACTCAAACAAAAATGGTGTGTATAGTCAAAGAATGGAGGTGTGTGAAATCACAGAATGGAGGTGTGTGAAGTCAACAAAGATGGTGTGTACAGTCACAAATGAAAGTGTGTGAACTCGTAGAATGGAGGTGTGTGAAGTCAAAGAATGGAGGTGTGTGAAGTCATGGAATGGAGGTGTGTGAAGTCACAGAATGGAGGTGTGTGAAGTCATAGAATGGAGGTATGTGAAGTCATAGAATGGATGTTTCTGAAGTAAGAATGAAGGTGTGTGAAGTCATAGAATGGAGGTGTGTGAAGTCAAAATGGAGGTGTGTGAACTCATAGAATGAAGGTCTGAGAACTCATAGAATGGAGGTGTGTGAAGTCATGGAATAAAGGTGTGTGAAGTCAAAGAATGAAGCTGTGTGAAGTCAAACAATAAAGGTGTGTGAAGTCACAGAATGGAGGTGTGTGAAATCACAGAATGGAGGTGTGTGAAGTCAAAAAGGTGCTGTGTAGAGTCACAAATGGAGGTGTGTGAACTCATAGAATGGAGGTGTGTAAAGTCAAAGAATGGAGGTGTGTGAAGTCATCGAATGGAGGTGTGTGAAGTCATGGAATGGAGGTGTGTGAAGGCACAGAATGGAGGTGTGTGAAGTCATAGAATGGAGGTGTGTGAAGTCAAAATGGAGATGTGCGAACTCATAAAATGGAGATGTGTGAAGTCATGGAATGGAGGAGTGTGAAGTCCAAAAATGGAGGTGTGTGAAGTTAAACAATGGTGGTGTGTGAAGTCACAGAATGGCGGTGTGTGAAGTCAACGAATGGAAGTGTGTGAAGTCAAAATGGAGGTGTGTGAAGTCACAGAATGGAGGTGTGTGAAGTCACAGAATGGAGGTGTGTGAAGTCAAAATGGAGGTGTGTGAACTCATAGAATGGAGGTGTGTGAACTCATAGAATGGAAGTGTGTGAAGTCTTGGAATGAAGGTGTGTGAAGTCACAGAATGGAAGTGTGTGAAGTCATAGAATGGAGGTGAGTGAGGTCACAGAATGGAGGTGTGTGAATTCACAGAATGGAGGTGTGTGAAGTCATAGAATGGAGCTGTGTGAAGTCATAATGGAGGTGTGTGAAGTCATAGAATGGAGGTGTGTGAACTCACAATGGAGGTGTGTGAAGTCAAAGAATGGAGGTGTGTGAAGTCATAGAAAGGAGTTGTGTGAAGTCATAGAATGGAGGTGTGTGAAGCCAGAATTGAGGTGTGTGAAGTCACAGAATTGAGGTGTGTGAACTCAGAATGGAGGTGTGTGAAGACACAGAATGGAGGTTGTGAAGTCATAGAATGGAGGTGTGTGAAGTCATAGAATGGAGGTGTGTGAAGTCATATAATGGAGGTGTGTGAAGTCACAAAATGGAGGTGTGTGAAGTCAGAATGGAGATGTGCGAACTCATAAAATGGAGATGTGTGAAGTCATGGAATGGAGGAGTGTGAAGTCCAAAAATGGAGGTGTGTGAAGTTAAACAATGGTGGTGTGTGAAGTCACAGAATGGCGGTGTGTGAAGTCAACGAATGGAAGTGTGTGAAGTCAAAATGGAGGTGTGTGAAGTCACAGAATGGAGGTGTGTGAAGTCACAGAATGGAGGTGTGTGAAGTCAAAATGGAGGTGTGTGAACTCATAGAATGGAGGTGTGTGAACTCATAGAATGGAAGTGTGTGAAGTCTTGGAATGAAGGTGTGTGAAGTCACAGAATGGAAGTGTGTGAAGTCATAGAATGGAGGTGAGTGAGGTCACAGAATGGAGGTGTGTGAATTCACAGAATGGAGGTGTGTGAAGTCAAAATGGAGGTGTGTGAACTCATAGAATGGAGGTGTGTGAACTCATAGAATGGAGGTGTGTGAAGTCATGGAATGGAGGTGTGTGAAGTCAAAGAATGGAGGTGTGTGAACTCAAACAAAAATGGTGTGTATAGTCACAGAATGGAGGTGTGTGAAATCACAGAATGGAGGTGTGTGAAGTCAAAAAGATGGTGTGTACAGTCACAAATGAAAGTGTGTGAACTCGTAGAATGGAGGTGTGTGAAGTCAAAGAATGGAGGTGTGTGAAGTCATGGAATGGAGGTGTGTGAAGTCACAGAATGGAGGTGTGTGAAGTCATAGAATGGAGGTATGTGAAGTCATAGAATGGATGTTTCTGAAGTAAGAATGAAGGTGTGTGAAGTCATAGAATTTAGGTGTGTGAAGTCAAAATGGAGGTGTGTGAACTCATAGAATGAAGGTCTGAGAACTCATAGAATGGAGGTGTGTGAAGTCATGGAATAAAGGTGTGTGAAGTCAAAGAATGAAGCTGTGTGAAGTCAAACAATAAAGGTGTGTGAAGTCACAGAATGGAGGTGTGTGAAATCACAGAATGGAGGTGTGAAGTCAAAAAGGAGCTGTGTAGAGTCACAAATGGAGGTGTGTGAACTCATAGAATGGAGGTGTGTGAAGTCAAAGAATGGAGGTGTGTGAAGTCATCGAATGGAGGTGTGTGAAGTCATGGAATGGAGGTGTGTGAAGGCACAGAATGGAGGTGTGTGAAGTCATAGAATGGAGGTGTGTGAAGTCAAAATGGAGATGTGCGAACTCATAAAATGGAGATGTGTGAAGTCATGGAATGGAGGAGTGTGAAGTCCAAAAATGGAGGTGTGTGAAGTTAAACAATGGTGGTGTGTGAAGTCACAGAATGGCGGTGTGTGAAGTCAACGAATGGAAGTGTGTGAAGTCAAAATGGAGGTGTGTGAAGTCACAGAATGGAGGTGTGTGAAGTCACAGAATGGAGGTGTGTGAAGTCAAAATGGAGGTGTGTGAACTCATAGAGTGGAGGTGTGTGAACTCATAGAATGGAAGTGTGTGAAGTCTTGGAATGAAGGTGTGTGAAGTCACAGAATGGAAGTGTGTGAAGTCATAGAATGGAGGTGAGTGAGGTCACAGAATGGAGGTGTGTGAATTCACAGAATGGAGGTGTGTGAAGTCAAAATGGAGGTGTGTGAACTCATAGAATGGAGGTGTGTGAAGTCATGGAATGGAGGTGTGTGAAGTCAAAGAATGGAGGTGTGTGAACTCAAACAAAAATGGTGTGTATAGTCACAGAATGGAGGTGTGTGAAATCACAGAATGGAGGTGTGTGAAGTCAAAAAGATGGTGTGTACAGTCACAAATGAAAGTGTGTGAACTCGTAGAATGGAGGTGTGTGAAGTCAAAGAATGGAGGTGTGTGAAGTCATGGAATGGAGGTGTGTGAAGTCACAGAATGGAGGTGTGTGAAGTCATAGAATGGAGGTATGTGAAGTCATAGAATGGATGTTTCTGAAGTAAGAATGAAGGTGTGTGAAGTCATAGAATGGAGGTGTGTGAAGTCAAAATGGAGGTGTGTGAACTCATAGAATGAAGGTCTGAGAACTCATAGAATGGAGGTGTGTGAAGTCATGGAATAAAGGTGTGTGAAGTCAAAGAATGCAGCTGTGTGAAGTCAAACAATAAAGGTGTGTGAAGTCACAGAATGGAGGTGTGTGAGGTCACAGAATGGAGCTGTGTGAAGTCATAGAATGGAGGTGTGTGAAGTCACAGAATGGAGATGTGTGAAGTCACAGAATGGCGGTGTTTGAAGTCACAGATTGGAGGTGTGTGAAGTCACTGAATGGAGGTGTGTGAACTCACAATGGAGGTGTGTGAAGTCCCAGAATGGAGGTGTGTGAAGTCAAACAATAAAGGTGTGTCAAGTCACAGAATGGAGGTCTGTGAAGTCATAGAATGGAGGTGTGTTAAGTCACAGAATGGAGGTGTGTGAACTCAGAGAATAGAGGTGTGTGAACTCAGAATGGAGGTGTGTGAAGTCACAGAACGGAGATTTGTGAAGTCATAGAATGGAAGTGCGTGAACTCATAGAATGAATGTTTCTGAAGTAAGAATGAAGGTGTGTGAAGTCATAGAATGGATGTGTGTGAAGTCAAAATAGAGGTGTGTGAACTCATAGAATGGAGGTGTGAGATCTCATAGAATGGAGGTGTGTGAAGTCATGGAATGGAGGTGTGTGAAGTCAAAGAATGGAGGTGTGTGAAGTCAAACAATAAAGGTGTGTGAAGTCACATTATGGAGGTGTGTGAAATCACAGAATGGAGGTGTGTGAAGTCAAAAAGGTGGTGTGTAGAGTCACAAATGGAGGTGTGTGAACTCATAGAATGGAGGTGTGTGAAGTCAAAGAATGGAGGTGTGTGAAGTCATCGAATGGAGGTGTGTGAAGTCATGGAATGGAGGTGTGTGAAGTCACAGAGTGGAGGTGTGTGAAGTCAGAATGGAGTTGTGTGAAGTAAAGGAATGGAGGTGTGTGAAGTCAGAATGGAGGTGTGTGAAGTCATAGAATGGAGGTATGTGAAGTCACAGAATGGAGGTGTGTGAAGTCATAGAATGGAGGTGTGTGAAATCATAGAATGGAGGTGTGGGAAATCAGAGAATGGAGCTGTGTGAAGTCAGAATGGAGATGTGCGAAGTCACAGAATGGTGGTGTGTGCAATCATTTTATGGAGCTATGTGAAGTCAGAATGGAGGTGTGTAAAGACAAAGAATGGAGGTGTGTGAACTCATAATGGAGGTGTGTGAAGTCACAGAATCTAGGTGTGTGAAGTCATAGAATGGAGGTGTGGGAAGTCATAGAATGGAGGTGTGTGAACTCATAATGGAGGCGTGAGAAATCACAGAATTGTGGTGTGTGAAGTCACAGAATGGAGGTGTGTGAAGTCATAGAATGGAGGTGTGTGAAGTCAGAACGGAGGTGTGTGAACTCAGATTGGAGGTGTGGGAAGTCACAATGGAGGTGTGTATATTTATAGAATGGAGGTGTGTGAAGTCACAGAATGGAGGGGTGTGAAGTCAAAGAATGGAGGTGTGTGAACTCATAGAATGGAGGTGTGTGAAGTCATGGAATGGAGGTGTGTGAAGTCAAAGAATGGAGGTGTGTGAACTCAAACAAAAATGGTGTGTATAGTCACAGAATGGAGGTGTGTGAAATCACAGAATGGAGGTGTGTGAAGTCAAAAAGATGGTGTGTACAGTCACAAATGAAAGTGTGTGAACTCGTAGAATGGAGGTGTGTGAAGTCAAAGAATGGAGGTGTGTGAAGTCATGGAATGGAGGTGTGTGAAGTCACAGAATGGAGGTGTGTGAAGTCATAGAATGGAGGTATGTGAAGTCATAGAATGGATGTTTCTGAAGTAAGAATGAAGGTGTGTGAAGTCATAGAATGGAGGTGTGTGAAGTCAAAATGGAGGTGTGTGAACTCATAGAATGAAGGTCTGAGAACTCATAGAATGGAGGTGTGTGAAGTCATGGAATAAAGGTGTGTGAAGTCAAAGAATGCAGCTGTGTGAAGTCAAACAATAAAGGTGTGTGAAGTCACAGAATGGAGGTGTGTGAGGTCACAGAATGGAGCTGTGTGAAGTCATAGAATGGAGGTGTGTGAAGTCACAGAATGGAGATGTGTGAAGTCACAGAATGGCGGTGTTTGAAGTCACAGATTGGAGGTGTGTGAAGTCACTGAATGGAGGTGTGTGAACTCACAATGGAGGTGTGTGAAGTCCCAGAATGGAGGTGTGTGAAGTCAAACAATAAAGGTGTGTCAAGTCACAGAATGGAGGTCTGTGAAGTCATAGAATGGAGGTGTGTTAAGTCACAGAATGGAGGTGTGTGAACTCAGAGAATAGAGGTGTGTGAACTGAGAATGGAGGTGTGTGAAGTCACAGAACGGAGATTTGTGAAGTCATACAATGGAAGTGCGTGAACTCATAGAATGAATGTTTCTGAAGTAAGAATGAAGGTGTGTGAAGTCATAGAATGGATGTGTGTGAAGTCAAAATAGAGGTGTGTGAACTCATAGAATGGAGGTGTGAGATCTCATAGAATGGAGGTGTGTGAAGTCATGGAATGGAGGTGTGTGAAGTCAAACAGTAAAGGTGTGTGAAGTCACAGAATGGAGGTGTGTGAAATCACAGAATGGAGGTGTGTGAAGTCAAAAAGGTGGTGTGTAGAGTCACAAATGGAGGTGTGTGAACTCATAGAATGGAGGTGTGTGAAGTCAAAGAATGGAGGTGTGTGAAGTCATCGAATGGAGGTGTGTGAAGTCATGGAATGGAGGTGTGTGAAGTCACAGAGTGGAGGTGTGTGAAGTCAGAATGGAGTTGTGTGAAGTAAAGGAATGGAGGTGTGTGAAGTCAGAATGGAGGTGTGTGAAGTCATAGAATGGAGGTATGTGAAGTCACAGAATGGAGGTGTGTGAAGTCATAGAATGGAGGTGTGTGAAATCATAGAATGGAGGTGTGGGAAATCAGAGAATGGAGCTGTGTGAAGTCAGAATGGAGATATGCGAAGTCACAGAATGGAGGTGTGTGCAATCATTTTATGGAGCTATGTGAAGTCAGAATGGAGGTGTGTAAAGACAAAGAATGGAGGTGTGTGAACTCATAATGGAGGTGTGTGAAGTCACAGAATCTAGGTGTGTGAAGTCATAGAATGGAGGTGTGGGAAGTCATAGAATGGAGGTGTGTGAACTCATAATGGAGGCGTGAGAAATCACAGAATTGTGGTGTGTGAAGTCACAGAATGGAGGTGTGTGAAGTCATAGAATGGAGGTGTGTGAAGTCAGAACGGAGGTGTGTGAACTCAGATTGGAGGTGTGGGAAGTCACAATGGAGGTGTGTAAATTTATAGAATGGAGGTGTGTGAAGTCACAGAATGGAGGTGTGTGAAGTCACAGAATGGAGGTGTGTGAACTCATAGAATGGAGGTGTGTGAAGTCATGGAATGGAGGTGTGTGAAGTCAAAGAATGGAGGTGTGTGAACTCAAACAAAAATGGTGTGTATAGTCACAGAATGGAGGTGTGTGAAATCACAGAATGGAGGTGTGTGAAGTCAAAAAGATGGTGTGTACAGTCACAAATGAAAGTGTGTGAACTCGTAGAATGGAGGTGTGTGAAGTCAAAGAATGGAGGTGTGTGAAGTCATGGAATGGAGGTGTGTGAAGTCACAGAATGGAGGTGTGTGAAGTCATAGAATGGAGGTATGTGAAGTCATAGAATGGATGTTTCTGAAGTAAGAATGAAGGTGTGTGAAGTCATAGAATGGAGGTGTGTGAAGTCAAAATGGAGGTGTGTGAACTCATAGAATGAAGGTCTGAGAACTCATAGAATGGAGGTGTGTGAAGTCAAAGAATGGAGGTGTGTGAACTCATAGAATGGAGGTGTGTGAAGTCATGGAATGGAGGTGTGTGAAGTCAAAGAATGCAGCTGTGTGAAGTCAAACAATAAAGGTGTGTGAAGTCACAGAATGGAGGTGTGTGAAATCACAGAATGGAGGTGTGTGAAGTCAAAAAGGTGCTGTGTAGAGTCACAAATGGAGGTGTGTGAACTCATAGAATGGAGGTGTGTGAAGTCGAAGAATGGAGGTGTGTGAAGTCATCGAATGGAGGTGTGTGAAGTCATGGAATGGAGGTGTGTGAAGGCACAGAATGGAGGTGTGTGAAGTCATAGAATGGAGCTTAGTGAAGTCAGAATGGAGGTGTGTGAAGTCATAGAATGGAGGTGTGTGAAGTCAGAATGGAGGTGTGTGAAATCATAGAATGGATGTGTGTGAAGTCACAGTATGGAGGTGTGTGAAGTCATGGAATGAAGCTGTGTGAAGTGAGAATTGAGGTGTGTGAAGTCACAGAATGGAGGTGGGTGAACTCAGAATGGAGGTGTGTGAAGTCACAGAACGGAGGTGTGAAGTCATAGAATGGAGGTGTGTGAAGTCATAGAATGGAGGTGTGTGAAGTCATAATGGAGGTGTGTGAAGTCACAGAATTGAGGTGTGTGAAGTCACTGAATGGAGGTGTGTGAAGTCAAAGAATGGAGGTGTGTGAAGTCATAGAATGGAGGTGTGTGAAGTCATAGAATGGATGTTTGTGAAGTAAGAATGAAGGTGTGTTAAGTCATAGAATGGAGGTGTGTGAAGGCACAGAATGGAGGTGTGTGAAGTCATAGAATGGAGCTGTGTGAAGTCATAATGGAGGTGTGTGAAGTCATAGAATGGAGGTGTGTGAACTCACAAGGGAGGTGTGTGAAGTCAAAGAATGGAGGTGTGTGAAGTCATAGAAAGGAGTTGTGTGAAGTCATAGAATGGAGGTTTGTGAAGCCAGAATTGAGGTGTGTGAAGTCACAGAATTGAGGTGTGTGAACTCAGAATAGAGGTGTGTGAAGATACAGAATGGAGGTTTGTGAAGTCATAGAATGGAGGTGTGTGAAGTCATAGAATGGATGTTTCTGAAGTAGAATGAAGGTGTGTGAAGTCACAGAATGGAGGTGTGTGAAGTCAAAATGGAGATGTGCAAACTCATAAAATGGAGATGTGTGAAGTCATGGAATGGAGGAGTGTGAAGTCCAAAAATGGAGGTGTGTGAAGTTAAATAATGGTGGTGTGTGAAGTCACAGAATG
This sequence comes from Megascapheus bottae, assembly GCA_024803745.1. NCBI lineage: Eukaryota > Metazoa > Chordata > Mammalia > Rodentia > Geomyidae > Megascapheus > Megascapheus bottae. Next base: position 93,300 of record JANJXV010000938.1, on the reverse strand, counting down.
GCGGTGTGTGAAGTCAATGAATGGAAGTGTGTGAAGTCAAAATGGAGGTGTGTGAAGTCACAGAATGGAGGTGTGTGAAGTCACAGAATGGAGGTGTGTGAAGTCAAAATGGAGGTGTGTGAACTCATAGAATGGAGGTGTGTGAACTCATAGAATGGAAGTGTGTGAAGTCTTGGAACGAAGGTGTGTGAAGTCACAGAATGGAGGTGTGTGAAGTCATAGAATGGAGGTGAGTGAGGTCACAGAATGGAGGTGTGTGAATTCACAGAATGGAGGTGTGTGAAGTCAAAATGTAGGTGTGTGAACTCATAGAATGGAGGTGTGTGAACTCATAGAATGGAGGTGTGTGAAGTCATGGAATGGAGGTGTGTGAAGTCAAAGAATGGAGGTGTGTGAACTCAAACACAAATGGTGTGTATAGTCACAGAATGGAGGTGTGTGAAATCACAGAATGGAGGTGTGTGAAGTCAAAAAGATGGTGTGTACAGTCACAAATGAAAGTGTGTGAACTCGTAGAATGGAGGTGTGTGAAGTCAAAGAATGGAGGTGTGTGAAGTCATGGAATGGATGTGTGTGAAGTCACAGAATGGAGGTGTGTGAAGTCATAGAATGGAGGTATGTGAAGTCATAGAATGGATGTTTCTGAAGTAAGAATGAAGGTGTGTTAAGTCATAGAATGGAGGTTTGTGAAGGCACAGAATGGAGGTGTGTGAAGTCATAGAATGGAGCTGTGTGAAGTCATAATGGAGGTGTGTGAAGTCATAGAATGGAGGTGTGTGAACTCACAATGGAGGTGTGTGAAGTCAAAGAATGGAGGTGTGTGAAGTCATAGAAAGGAGTTGTGTGAAGTCATAGAATGGAGGTGTGTGAAGCCAGAATTGAGGTGTGTGAAGTCACAGAATTGAGGTGTGTGAACTCAGAATGGAGGTGTGTGAAGACACAGAATGGAGGTTTGTGAAGTCATAGAATGGAGGTGTGTGAAGTCATAGAATGGATGTTTCTGAAGTAGAATGAGGGTGTGTGAAGTCACAGAATGGAGGTGTGTGAAGTCAAAATGGAGATGTGCGAACTCATAAAATGGAGATGTGTGAAGTCATGGAATGGAGGAGTGTGAAGTCCAAAAATGGAGGTGTGTGAAGTTAAACAATGGTGGTGTGTGAAGTCACAGAATGGCGGTGTGTGAAGTCAACGAATGGAAGTGTGTGAAGTCAAAATGGAGGTGTGTGAAGTCACAGAATAGAGGTGTGTGAAGTCACAGAATGGAGGTGTGTGAAGTCAAAATGGAGGTGTGTGAACTCATAGAATGGAGGTGTGTGAACTCATAGAATGGAGGTGTGTGAAGTCATGGAATGGAGGTGTGTGAAGTCAAAGAATGGAGGTGTGTGAACTCAAACAAAAATGGTGTGTATAGTCACAGAATGGAGGTGTGTGAAATCACAGAATGGAGGTGTGTGAAGTCAAAAGGTGGTGTGTACAGTCACAAATGAAAGTGTGTGAAGTCGTAGAATGGAGGTGTGTGAAGTCAAAGAATGGAGGTGTGTGAAGTCATGGAATGGAGGTGTGTGAAGTCACAGAATGGAGGTGTGTGAAGTCATAGAATGGAGGTATGTGAAGTCATAGAATGGATGTTTCTGAAGTAAGAATGAAGGTGTGTGAAGTCATAGAATGGAGGTGTGTGAAGTCAAAATGGAGGTGTGTGAACTCATAGAATGAAGGTCTGAGAACTCATAGAATGGAGGTGTGTGAAGTCATGGAATAAAGGTGTGTGAAGTCAAAGAATGCAGCTGTGTGAAGTCAAACAGTAAAGGTGTGTGAAGTCACAGAATGGAGGTGTGTGAAATCACAGAATGGAGGTGTGTGAAGTCAAAAAGGTGCTGTGTAGAGTCACAAATGGAGGTGTGTGAACTCATAGAATGGAGGTGTGTGAAGTCAAAGAATGGAGGTGTGTGAAGTCATCGAATGGAGGTGTGTGAAGTCATGGAATGGAGGTGTGTGAAGGCACAGAATGGAGGTGTGTGAAGTCATAGAATGGAGCTTAGTGAAGTCAGAATGGAGGTGTGTGAAGTCATAGAATGGAGGTGTGTGAAGTCAGAATGGAGGTGTGTGAAATCATAGAATGGATGTGTGTGAAGTCACAGTATGGAGGTGTGTGAAGTCATGGAATGAAGCTGTGTGAAGTGAGAATTGAGGTGTGTGAAGTCACAGAATGGAGGTGGGTGAACTCAGAATGGAGGTGTGTGAAGTCACAGAACGGAGGTGTGAAGTCATAGAATGGAGGTGTGTGAAGTCATAGAATGGAGGTGTGTGAAGTCATAATGGAGGTGTGTGAAGTCACAGAATTGAGGTTTGTGAAGTCAATGAATGGATGTGTGTGAAGTCAAAGAATGGAGGTGTGTGAAGTCATAGAATGGAGGTGTGTGATCATTGAATGGATGTTTGTGAAGTAAGAATGAAGGTGTGTTAAGTCATAGAATGGAGGTGTGTGAAGGCACAGAATGGAGGTGTGTGAAGTCATAGAATGGAGCTGTGTGAAGTCATAATGGAGGTGTGTGAAGTCATAGAATGGAGGTGTGTGAACTCACAATGGAGGTGTGTGAAGTCAAAGAATGGAGGTGTGTGAAGTCATAGAAAGGAGTTGTGTGAAGTCATAGAATGGAGGTGTGTGAAGCCAGAATTGAGGTGTGTGAAGTCACAGAATTGAGGTGTGTGAACTCAGAATGGAGGTGTGTGAAGACACAGAATGGAGGTTGTGAAGTCATAGAATGGAGGTGTGTGAAGTCATAGAATGGAGGTGTGTGAAGTCATATAATGGAGGTGTGTGAAGTCACAAAATGGAGGTGTGTGAAGTCAGAATGGAGATGTGCGAACTCATAAAATGGAGATGTGTGAAGTCATGGAATGGAGGAGTGTGAAGTCCAAAAATGGAGGTGTGTGAAGTTAAACAATGGTGGTGTGTGAAGTCACAGAATGGCGGTGTGTGAAGTCAACGAATGGAAGTGTGTGAAGTCAAAATGGAGGTGTGTGAAGTCACAGAATGGAGGTGTGTGAAGTCACAGAATGGAGGTGTGTGAAGTCAAAATGGAGGTGTGTGAACTCATAGAATGGAGGTGTGTGAACTCATAGAATGGAAGTGTGTGAAGTCTTGGAATGAAGGTGTGTGAAGTCACAGAATGGAAGTGTGTGAAGTCATAGAATGGAGGTGAGTGAGGTCACAGAATGGAGGTGTGTGAATTCACAGAATGGAGGTGTGTGAAGTCAAAATGGAGGTGTGTGAACTCATAGAATGGAGGTGTGTGAACTCATAGAATGGAGGTGTGTGAAGTCATGGAATGGAGGTGTGTGAAGTCAAAGAATGGAGGTGTGTGAACTCAAACAAAAATGGTGTGTATAGTCACAGAATGGAGGTGTGTGAAATCACAGAATGGAGGTGTGTGAAGTCAAAAAGATGGTGTGTACAGTCACAAATGAAAGTGTGTGAACTCGTAGAATGGAGGTGTGTGAAGTCAAAGAATGGAGGTGTGTGAAGTCATGGAATGGAGGTGTGTGAAGTCACAGAATGGAGGTGTGTGAAGTCATAGAATGGAGGTATGTGAAGTCATAGAATGGATGTTTCTGAAGTAAGAATGAAGGTGTGTGAAGTCATAGAATGGAGGTGTGTGAAGTCAAAATGGAGGTGTGTGAACTCATAGAATGAAGGTCTGAGAACTCATAGAATGGAGGTGTGTGAAGTCATGGAATAAAGGTGTGTGAAGTCAAAGAATGAAGCTGTGTGAAGTCAAACAATAAAGGTGTGTGAAGTCACAGAATGGAGGTGTGTGAAATCACAGAATGGAGGTGTGTGAAGTCAAAAAGGTGCTGTGTAGAGTCACAAATGGAGGTGTGTGAACTCATAGAATGGAGGTGTGTGAAGTCAAAGAATGGAGGTGTGTGAAGTCATCGAATGGAGGTGTGTGAAGTCATGGAATGGAGGTGTGTGAAGGCACAGAATGGAGGTGTGTGAAGTCATAGAATGGAGCTTAGTGAAGTCAGAATGGAGGTGTGTGAAGTCATAGAATGGAGGTGTGTGAAGTCAAAATGGAGGTGTGTGAAATCATAGAATGGAGGTGTGTGAAGTCACAGTATGGAGGTGTGTGAAGTCATAGAATGAAGCTGTGTGAAGTGAGAATTGAGGTGTGTGAAGTCACAGAATGGAGGTGGGTGAACTCAGAATGGAGGTGTGTGAAGTCACAGAACGGAGGTGTGAAGTCATAGAAAGGAGGTGTGTGGAGTCATAGAATGGAGGTGTGTGAAGTCATAATGGATGTGTGTGAAGTCACAGAATTGAGGTTTGTGAAGTCACTGAATGGAGGTGTGTGAAGTCAAAGAATGGAGGTGTGTGAAGTCATAGAATGGAGGTGTGTGATCATTGAATGGATGTTTGTGAAGTAAGAATGAAGGTGTGTTAAGTCATAGAATGGAGGTGTGTGAAGGCACAGAATGGAGGTGTGTGAAGTCATAGAATGGAGCTGTGTGAAGTCATAATGGAAGTGTGTGAAGTCATAGAATGGAGGTGTGTGAACTCACAATGGAGGTGTGTGAAGTCAAAGAATGGAGGTGTGTGAAGTCATAGAAAGGAGTTGTGTGAAGTCATAGAATGGAGGTGTGTGAAGCCAGAATTGAGGTGTGTGAAGTCACAGAATTGAGGTGTGTGAACTCAGAATGGAGGTGTGTGAAGACACAGAATGGAGGTTTGTGAAGTCATAGAATGGAGGTGTGTGAAGTCATAGAATGGATGTTTCTGAAGTAGAATGAATGTGTGTGAAGTCACAGAATGGAGGTGTGTGAAGTCAAAATGGAGGTGTGCGAACTCATAAAATGGAGATGTGTGAATCATGGAATGGAGGAGTGTGAAGTCCAAAAATGGTGGTGTGTGAAGTTAAACAATGGTGGTGTGTGAAGTCACAGAATGGCGGTGTGTGAAGTCAACGAATGGAAGTGTGTGAAGTCAAAATGGAGGTGGGTGAAGTCACAGAATGGAGGTGTGTGAGGTCACAGAATGGAGCTGTATGAAGTCATAGAATGGAGGTGTGTGAAGTCACAGAATGGAGATGTGTGAAGCCACAGAATGGCGGTGTTTGAAGTCACAGATTGGAGGTGTGTGAAGTCACTGAATGGAGGTGTGTGAACTCACAATGGAGGTGTGTGAAGTCCCAGAATGGAGGTGTGTGAAGTCAAACAATAAAGGTGTGTCAAGTCACAGAATGGAGGTCTGTGAAGTCATAGAATGGAGGTGTGTTAAGTCACAGAATGGAGGTGTGTGAACTCAGAGAATAGAGGTGTGTGAACTCAGAATGGAGGTGTGTGAAGTCACAGAACGGAGATTTGTGAAGTCATAGAATGGAAGTGCGTGAACTCATAGAATGAATGTTTCTGAAGTAAGAATGAAGGTGTGTGAAGTCATAGAATGGATGTGTGTGAAGTCAAAATAGAGGTGTGTGAACTCATAGAATGGAGGTGTGAGATCTCATAGAATGGAGGTGTGTGAAGTCATGGAATGGAGGTGTGTGAAGTCAAAGAATGGAGGTGTGTGAAGTCAAACAATAAAGGTGTGTGAAATCACAGAATGGAGGTGTGTGAAGTCAAAAAGGTGGTGTGTAGAGTCACAAATGGAGGTGTGTGAACTCATAGAATGGAGGTGTTTGAAGTCAAAGAATGGAGGTGTGTGAAGTCATCGAATGGAGGTGTGTGAAGTCATGGAATGGAGGTGTGTGAAGTCACAGAGTGGAGGTGTGTGAAGTCAGAATGGAGTTGTGTGAAGTAAAGGAATGGAGGTGTGTGAAGTCAGAATGGAGGTGTGTGAAGTCATAGAATGGAGGTATGTGAAGTCACAGAATGGAGGTGTGTGAAGTCATAGAATGGAGGTGTGTGAAATCATAGGATGGAGGTGTGGGAAATCAGAGAATGGAGCTGTGTGAAGTCAGAATGGAGATGTGCGAAGTCACAGAATGGAGGTGTGTGCAATCATTTTATGGAGCTATGTGAAGTCAGAATGGAGGTGTGTAAAGTCAAAGAATGGAGGTGTGTGAACTCATAATGGAGGTGTGTGAAGTCACAGAATCTAGGTGTGTGAAGTCATAGAATGGAGGTGTGTGAAGTCATAGAATGGAGGTGTGTGAACTCATAATGGAGGCGTGAGAAATCACAGAATTGTGGTGTGTGAAGTCAAAGAATGGAGGTGTGTGAAGTCATAGAACGGAGGTGTGTGAAGTCAGAACGGAGGTGTGTGAACTCAGATTGGAGGTGTGGGAAGTCACAATGGAGGTGTGTAAATTTATAGAATGGAGGTGTGTGAAGTCACAGAATGGAGGGGTGTGAAGTCAAAGAATGGAGGTGTGTGAAGTCATAGAATGGAGGTGTGTGAAGTCATAGAATGGAGGTGTGTGAAGTCACAGAATGAAGATGCGTTAAGTCACAGAATGGACGTTTGTGAACTCAGAATGTAGGTGTGTGAATTCACAGAATGGAGGTGTGGGAAGTCATAGAATGGAGTTGTGTGAAGTCACAGAATGGAGGTGTGTGAATTAATAGAATGTAGGGGTGAGAAATCATAGAATGGAGGTGTGTGAATCACAGAATGGAGGTGTGTGAAGTCACAGAATGGAGGTGTGTGAAGTCACAGAATGGAGGTATGTGAACTCACAATGGAGGTGTGTGAAGTCATGGAATGGAGGTGTGTGAAGTCACAGAATGGAGGTGTGTGAAGTCATAGAATGGAGTTGTGTGAAGTCATAGAATGGATGTTTCTGAAGTAAGAATGAAGGTGTGTGAAGTCATAGAATGGAGGTGTGTGAAGTCAAAATGGAGGTGTGTGAACTCATAGAATGAAGGTCTGAGAACGCATAGAATGGAGGTGTGTGAAGTCATGGAATAAAGGTGTGTGAAATCAAAGAATGCAGGTGTGTGAAGTCAAACAATAAAGGTGTGTGAAGTCACAGAATGGAGGTGTGTGAAATCACAGAATGGAGGTGTGTGAAGTCAAAAAGGTGCTGTGTAGAGTCACAAATGGAGGTGTGTGAACTCATAGAATGGAGGTGTGTGAAGTCAAAGAATGGAGGTGTGTGAAGTCATCGAATGGAGGTGTGTGAAGTCATGGAATGGAGGTGTGTGAAGGCACAGAATTGAGGTGTGTGAAGTCAAAGAATGGAGGTGTGTGAAGTCATAGAATGGAAGTGTGTGAAGTCATAGAATGCAGGTGTGTGAAGTCAGAATGGAGGTGTGCGAACTCATAAAATGGAGATGTGTGAAGTCATGGAATGTAGGTGTGTGAAGTCCAAAAATGGAGGTGTGTGAAGTCAAACAATGGTGGTGTGTGAAGTCACAGAATGGAGGTGTGTGAAGTCAAAGAATGGAAGTGTGTGAACTAAAACTGGAGGTGTGTGAAGTCACAGAATGAAGGTGTGTGAAGTCACAGAATGGAGGTGTGTGAAGTCATAGAATGGAGGAGTGTGAAGTCACAGAATGGAGGTTTGTGAAGTCACAGAATGGAGGTGAGTGAAGTCACAGAATGGAGGTGTGTGAAGTCAAAATGGAGGTGTGTGAACTCATAGAATGGAGGTGTGTGAACTCATAGAATGGAAGTGTGTGAAGTCATGGAATGGAGGTATGTGAAGTCAAAGAATGGAGGTGTGTGAAGTCATAGAATGGAGGTGTGTGAAGTCACAGAATGGAGGTGTGTAAAGTCACAGAATGGAGGTGTGTGAAGTCACAGAATGGAGGTGTGTGAAGTCACAGAATGGAGGTGTGTGAAGTCACAGAATGGAGGTGTGTGAAGTCACAATGGAGGTGTGTGAACTCATAGAATGGAGGTGTGTGAACTCATAGAATGGAAGTGTGTGAAGTCTTGGAATGAAGGTGTGTGAAGTCACAGAATGGAGGTGTGTGAAGTCATAGAATGGAGGTGAGTGAGGTCACAGAATGGAGGTGTGTGAAGTCACAGAATGGAGGTGTGTGAAGTCAAATTGGAGGTGTGTGAACTCATAGAATGGAGGTGTGTGAACTCATAGAATGGAGGTGTGTGAAGTCATGGAATGGAGGTGTGTGAAGTCAAAGAATGGAGGTGTGTGAACTCAAACAAAAATGGTGTGTATAGTCACAGAATGGAGGTGTGTGAAATCACAGAATGGAGGTGTGTGAAGTCAAAAAGATGGTGTGTACAGTCACAAATGAAAGTGTGTGAACTCGTAGAATGGAGGTGTGTGAAGTCAAAGAATGGAGGTGTGTGAAGTCATGGAATGGAGGTGTGTGAAGTCACAGAATGGAGGTGTGTGAAGTCATAGAATGGAGGTATGTGAAGTCATAGAATGGATGTTTCTGAAGTAAGAATGAAGGTGTGTGAAGTCATAGAATGGAGGTGTGTGAAGTCAAAATGGAGTTGTGTGAACTCATAGAATGAAGGTCTGAGAACTCATAGAATGGAGGTGTGTGAAGTCATGGAATAAAGGTGTGTGAAGTCAAAGAATGCAGCTGTGTGAAGTCAAACAATAAAGGTGTGTGAAGTCACAGAATGGAGGTGGGTGAAATCACAGAATGAAGGTGTGTGAAGTCAAAAAGGTGCTGTGTAGAGTCACAAATGGAGGTGTGTGAACTCATAGAATGGAGGTGTGTGAAGTCAAAGAATGGAGGTGTGTGAAGTCATCGAATGGAGGTGTGTGAAGTCATGGAATGGAGTTGTGTGAAGGCACAGAATGGAGGTGTGTGAAGTCATAGAATGGAGCTTAGTGAAGTCAGAATGGAGGTGTGTGAAGTCATAGAATGGAGGTGTGTGAAGTCACAATGGAGGTGTGTGAAATCATAGAATGGATGTGTGTGAAGTCACAGTATGGAGGTGTGTGAAGTCATAGAATGAATCTGTGTGAAGTGAGAATTGAGGTGTGTGAAGTCACAGAATGGAGGTGGGTGAACCCAGAATGGAGGTGTGTGAAGTCACAGAACGGAGGTGTGAAGTCATAGAATGGAGGTGTGTGAAGTCATAGAATGGAGGTGTGTGAAGTCATAATGGAGGTGTGTGAAGTCACAGAATTGAGGTGTGTGAAGTCACTGAATGGAGGTGTGTGAAGTCAAAGAATGGAGGTGTGTGAAGTCATAGAATGGAGGTGTGTGAAGTCATAGAATGGATGTTTGTGAAGTAAGAATGAAGGTGTGTTAAGTCATAGAATGGAGGTGTGTGAAGGCACAGAATGGAGGTGTGTGAAGTCACAGAATGGAGCTGTGTGAAGTCATAATGGAGGTGTGTGAAGTCATAGAATGGAGGTGTGTGAACTCACAATGGAGGTGTGTGAAGTCAAAGAATGGAGGTGTGTGAAGTTATAGAAAGGAGTTGTGTGAAGTCATAGAATGGAGGTGTGTGAAGCCAGAATTGAGGTGTGTGAAGTCACAGAATTGGGGTGTGTGAACTCAGAATGGAGGTGTGTGAAGACACAGAATGGAGGTTTGTGAAGTCATAGAATGGAGGTGTGTGAAGTCATAGAATTGATGTTTCTGAAGTAGAATGAAGGTGTGTGAAGTCACAGAATGGAGGTGTGTGAAGTCAAAATGGAGGTGTGCGAACTCATAAAATGGAGATGTGTGAAGTCATGGAATGGAGGAGTGTGAAGTCCAAAAATGGAGGTGTGTGAAGTTAAACAATGGTGGTGTGTGAAGTCACAGAATGGCGGTGTGTGAAGTCAACGAATGGAAGTGTGTGAAGTCAAAATGGAGGTGGGTGAAGTCACAGAATGGAGGTGTGTGAGGTCACAGAATGGAGCTGTGTGAAGTCATAGAATGGAGGTGTGTGAAGTCACAGATTGGAGGTGTGTGAAGTCACTGAATGGAGGTGTGTGAACTCACAATGGAGGTGTGTGAAGTCCCAGAATGGAGGTGTGTGAAGTCAAACAATAAAGGTGTGTCAAGTCACAGAATGCAGGTCTGTGAAGTCATAGAATGGAGGTGTGTTAAGTCACAGAATGGAGGTGTGTGAACTCAGAGAATGGAGGTGTGTGAACTCAGAATGGAGGTGTGTGAAGTCACAGAACAGAGATTTGTGAAGTCATAGAATGGAAGTGCGTGAACTCATAGAATGAATGTTTCTGAAGTAAGAATGAAGGTGTGTGAAGTCATAGAATGGAGGTGTGTGAAGTCAAAATAGAGGTATGTGAACTCATAGAATGGAGGTGTGAGATCTCATAGAATGGAGGTGTGTGAAGTCATGGAATGGAGGTGTGTGAAGTCAAAGAATGGAGTTGTGTGAAGTCAAACAATAAAGGTGTGTGAAGTCACAGAATGGAGGTGTGTGAAATCACAGAATGGAGGTGTGTGAAGTCAAAAAGGTGGTGTGTAGAGTCACAAATGGAGGTGTGTGAACTCATAGAATGGAGGTGTGTGAAGTCAAAGAATGGAGGTGTGTGAAGTCATCGAATGGAGGTGTGTGAAGTCATGGAATGGAGGTGTGTGAAGTCACAGAGTGGAGGTGTGTGAAGTCAGAATGGAGTTGTGTGAAGTCAAGGAATGGAGGTGTGTGAAGTCATAGAATGGAGGTGTGTGAAATCATAGAATGGAGGTGTGGGAAATCAGAGAATGGAGCTGTGTGAAGTCAGAATGGAGATGTGCGAAGTCACAGAATGGAGGTGTGTGCAATCATTTTATGGAGCTATGTGAAGTCAGAATGGAGGTGTGTAAAGTCAAAGAATGGAGGTGTGTGAACTCAGAATGGAGGTGTGTGAAGTCACAGAATCTAGGTGTGTGAAGTCATAGAATGGAGCTGTGGGAAGTCATAGAATGGAGGTGTGTGAACTCATAATGGAGGCGTGAGAAATCACAGAATTGTGGTGTGTGAAGTCACAGAATGGAGGTGTGTGAAGTCATAGATTGGAGGTGTGTGAAGTCAGAACGGAGGTGTGTGAACTCAGATTGGAGGTGTGGGAAGTCACAATGGAGGTGTGCAAATTTATAGAATGGAGGTGTGTGAAGTCACAGAATGGAGGGGTGTGAAGTCAAAGAATGGAGGTGTGTGAAGTCATAGAATGGAGGTGTGTGAAGTCATAGAATGGAGGGGTGTGAAGTCATAGAATGGAGGTGTGTGAAGTCACAGAATGAAGGTGCGTTAAGTCACAGAATGGAGGTTTGTGAACTCAGAATGTAGGTGTGTGAAGTCACAGAATGGAGGTGTGGGAAGTCATAGAATGGAGTTGTGTGAAGTCACAGAATGGAGGTGTGTGAATTAATAGAATGTAGGTGTGAGAAATCATAGAATGGAGGTGTGTGAATCACAGAATGGAGGTGTGTGAAGTCACAGAATGGAGGTGTGTGAAGTCACAGAATGGAGGTATGTGAAGTCAAAATGGAGGTGTGTGAACTCATAGAATGGAGGTGTGTGAAGTCATAGAATGGAGGTGTGAGAAGTCATGGAATGGAGGTGTGTGAAGTCAAAATGGAGGTGTGTGAACTCATAGAATGGAGGTGTGTGAACTCATAGAATGGAGGTGTGAGAAGTCATGGAATGGAGGTGTGTGAAGTCAATGAATGGAGGTGTGTGAAGTCAAACAATAAAGGTGTGTGAAGTCACAGAATGGAGGTGTGTGAAATCACAGAATGGAGGTGTGTGAAGTCAAAAAGGTGTTGTGTAGAGTCACAAATGGAGGTGTGTGAACTCATAGAATGGAGGTGTGTGAAGTCAAAGAATGGAGGTGTGTGAAGTCATCGAATGGAGGTGTGTGAAGTCATGGAATGGAGGTGTGTGAAGTCACAGAATGGAGGTGTGTGAAGTCAGAATGGAGTTGTGTGAAGTCATAGAATGGAGGTGTGTGAAGTCAGAATGGAGGTGTGTGAAGTCATAGAATTGAGGTGTGTGAAGTCAGAATGGAGGTGTGTGAACTCATGGAATGGAGAGTGTGAAGTCACAATTGAGGTGTGTGAAGTCACAGAATGGAGATGTGTGAAGTCATAGAATGGAGGTGTGTGAAGGCACAGAATGGAGGTGTGTGAAGTCATAGAATGCAGCTGTGTGAAGTCAGAATATAGGTGTGTGAAGACACAGAATGGAGGTGTGTGAACTCAGAATGGAGGTGTGTGAAGTCACAGAATGGAGGTGGGTTAAGTCACAGAACGGAGGTGTTGGAACTCAGAATGGAGGTGTGTGAAGTCACAGAATGGAGGTGTGTGAAGACATAGAATGGAGGTGTGTGAAATCATAGAATGGAGGTGTGGGAAGTCAGAGAATGGAGCTGTGTGAAGTCAGAATGGAGGTGTGCGAAGTCACAGAATGGAGGTGTGTGAAGTTATTTTATGGAGCTCTGTGAAGTCAGAACAGAGGTGTGTGAACTCAGATTGGAGGTGTGGGAAGTCACAATGGAGGTGTGTGAAGTTATAGAATGGAGGTGTTTGAAGTCACAGAATGGAGGGGTGTGAAGTCAAAGACTGGAGGTGTGTGAAGTCATAGAATGGAGGTGTGTGAAGTCATAGAATGGAGGTGTGTGAAGTCATAGAATGGAGGTGTGTGAAGTGAGAATTGAGGTGTGTGAAGTCATGGAATTGAGGTGTGTGAACTCAGAATGGAGGTGTGTGAAGTCACAGAATGAAGGTTTGTGAAGTCATAGAATGGAGGTGTGTGAAGTCATAGAATGGATGTTTCTGAAGTAGAATAAAGATGTGTGAACTCATAGAATGGAGGTGTGTGAAGTGAAAATGGAGGTGTGTGAAGTCCAAGAATATAGGTGTGTGAAGTCAAACAATGGTGGTGTGTGAAGTCAGCTAATGCAGGTGTGTTAAGTCAAAGAATGGAAGTGTGTGAAGTCGAAATGGAGGTGTGTGAAGTCACAGAATGTAGGTGTGTGAAGTCACACAATGAAGGGGTTTGAAGTCAAAATTGTGGTGTGTGAAGTCACTAATGGAGGTGTCTGAAGTCAGAATGCAGCTGTGTGAAGTCATTGAATGGAGGTGTGTGAAGTCAGAATGGAGGTGTGTGAACTCATAGAATGGAGTGTGTGAAGTCACAATGGGGGTGTGTGAAGTCATAGAATGGGGGTGTGTGAAGTCAAATTGGAGATGTGTGAAATCACAGAATGGAGGTGTGTCAACTCAGAAATGAGGAGTGTGAAGTCATAGATTGGAAGTGCGTGAAGTCAAAGAATGGATGTTTCTGAAGTAAGAATGAAGGTGTGTGAAGTCATAGAATGGAGGTGTGTGAAGTCAAAATGGAGGTGTGTGAACTCATAGAATGGAGGTGTGTGAACTCATAGAATGGAGGTGTGAGAAGTCATGGAATGGAGGTGTGTGAAGTCAATGAATGCAGGTGTGTGAAGTCAAACAATAAAGGTGTGTGAAGTCACAGAATGGAGGTGTGTGAAATCACAGAATGGAGGTGTGTGAAGTCAAAAAGGTGTTGTGTAGAGTAACAAATGGAGGTGTGTGAACTCATAGAATGGAGGTGTGTGAAGTCAAAGAATGGAGGTGTGTGAAGTCATCGAATGGAGGTGTGTGAAGTCATGGAATGGAGGTGTGTGAAGTCACAGAATGGAGGTGTGTGAAGTCAGAATGGAGGTGTGTGAAGTCATGGAATGGAGGTGTGTGAAGGCACAGAATGGAGGTGTGTGAAGTCAAAGAATGGAGGTGTGTGAAGTCATAGAATGGAAGTGTGTGCAGTCATAGAATGCAGGTGTGTGAAGTCAAAATGGAGGTGTGCGAACTCATAAACTGGAGATGTGTGAAGTCATGGAATGTAGGTGTGTGAAGTCCAAAAATGGAGGTGTGTGAAGTCAAACAATGGTGGTGTGTGAAGTCACAGAATGGAGGTGTGTGAAGTCAAAGAATGTAAGTGTGTGAAGTAAAACAGGAGGTGTGTGAAGTCACAGAATGAAGGTGTGTGAAGTCACAGAATGGAGGTGTGTGAAGTCATAGAATGGAGGTGTGTGAAGTCACAGAATGGAGGTGTGTGAAGTCACAGAATGGGGTGAGTGAAGTCACAGAATGGAGGTTTGTGAAGTCAAAATGGAGGTGTGTGAACTCATAGAATGGAGGTGTGTGAACTCATAGAATGGAAGTGTGTGAAGTCATGGAATGGAGGTGTGTGAAGTCAAAGAATGGAGGTGTGTGAAGTCATAGAATGGAGGTGTGTGAAGTCACAGAATGGAGGTGTGTAAAGTCACAGAATGGAGGTGTGTGAAGTCACAGAATGGAGGTGTGTGAAGTCAAACAATGGTGGTGTGTGAAGTCACAGAATGGAGGTGTGTGAAGTCAAAGAATGTAAGTGTGTGAAGTAAAACTGGAGGTGTGTGAAGTCACAGAATGAAGGTGTGTGAAGTCACAGAATGGAGGTGTGTGAAGTCATAGAATGGAGGTGTGTGAAGTCACAGAATGGAGGTGTGTGAAGTCACAGAATGGGGTGAGTGAAGTCACAGAATGGAGGTTTGTGAAGTCAAAATGGAGGTGTGTGAACTCATAGAATGGAGGTGTGTGAACTCATAGAATGGAAGTGTGTGAAGTCATGGAATGGAGGTGTGTGAAGTCAAAGAATGGAGGTGTGTGAAGTCATAGAATGGAGGTGTGTGAAGTCACAGAATGGAGGTGTGTAAAGTCACAGAATGGAGGTGTGTGAAGTCACAGAATGGAGGTGTGTGAAGTCACAGAATGGAGGTGTGTGCAGTCACAGAATGGAGGTGTGTAAAGTCACAGAATGGAGGTGTGTGAAGTCACAGAATGGAGGTGTGTGAAGTCACAGAATGGAGGTGTGTGAAGTCAAAATGGAGGTGTGTGAACTCATAGAATGGAGGTGTGTGAACTCATAGAATGGAAGTGTGTGAAGTCATGGAATGAAGGTGTGTGAAGTCACAGAATGGAGGTGTGTGAAGTCATAGAATGTAGGTGAGTGAAGTCACAGAATGGAGGTGTGTGAAGTCACAGAATGGAGGTGTGTGAAGTCATAGAATGGAGGTGTGTGAAGGCACAGAATGGAGGTGTGTGAAGTCATAGAATGCAGCTGTGTGAAGTCAGAATGTAGGTGTGTGAAGACACAGAATGGAGGTGTGTGAACTCAGAATGGAGGTGTGTGAAGTCACAGAATGGAGGTGTGTTAAGTCACAGAACGGAGGTGTTGGAACTCAGAATGGAGGTGTGTGAAGTCACAGAATGGAGGTGTGTGAAGACATAGAATGCAGGTGTTTGAAATCATAGAATGGAGGTGTGGGAAGTCAGAGAATGGAGCTGTGTGAAGTCAGAATGGAGGTGTGCGAAGTCACAGAATGGAGGTGTGTGAAGTTATTTTATGGAGCTCTGTGAAGTCAGAACAGAGGTGTGTGAACTCAGATTGGAGGTGTGGGAAGTCACAATGGAGGTGTGTGAAGTTATAGAATGGAGGTGTTTGAAGTCACAGAATGGAGGGGTGTGAAGTCAAAGACTGGAGGTGTGTGAAGTCATAGAATGGAGGTGTGTGAAGTCATAGAATGGAGGTGTGTGAAGTCATAGAATGGAGGTGTGTGAAGTGAGAATTGAGGTGTGTGAAGTCATGGAATTGAGGTGTGTGAACTCAGAATGGAGGTGTGTGAAGTCACAGAATGAAGGTTTGTGAAGTCATAGAATGGAGGTGTGTGAAGTCATAGAATGGATGTTTCTGAAGTAGAATAAAGATGTGTGAACTCATAGAATGGAGGTGTGTGAAGTGAAAATGGAGGTGTGTGAAGTCCAAGAATATAGGTGTGTGAAGTCAAACAATGGTGGTGTGTGAAGTCAGCTAATGCAGGTGTGTTAAGTCAAAGAATGGAAGTGTGTGAAGTCGAAATGGAGGTGTGTGAAGTCACAGAATGTAGGTGTGTGAAGTCACACAATGAAGGGGTTTGAAGTCAAAATTGTGGTGTGTGAAGTCACTAATGGATGTGTCTGAAGTCAGAATGCAGCTGTGTGAAGTCATTGAATGGAGGTGTGTGAAGTCAGAATGGAGGTGTGTGAACTCATAGAATGGAGTGTGTGAAGTCACAATGGGGGTGTGTGAAGTCATAGAATGGGGGTGTGTGAAGTCAAATTGGAGATGTGTGAAATCACAGAATGGAGGTGTGTCAACTCAGAAATGAGGAGTGTGAAGTCATAGATTGGAAGTGCGTGAAGTCAAAGAATGGATGTTTCTGAAGTAAGAATGAAGGTGTGTGAAGTCATAGAATGGAGGTGTGTGAAGTCAAAATGGAGGTGTGTGAACTCATAGAATGGAGGTGTGTGAACTCATAGAATGGAGGTGTGAGAAGTCATGGAATGGAGGTGTGTGAAGTCAATGAATGCAGGTGTGTGAAGTCAAACAATAAAGGTGTGTGAAGTCACAGAATGGAGGTGTGTGAAATCACAGAATGGAGGTGTGTGAAGTCAAAAAGGTGTTGTGTAGAGTCACAAATGGAGGTGTGTGAACTCATAGAATGGAGGTGTGTGAAGTCAAAGAATGGAGGTGTGTGAAGTCATCGAATGGAGGTGTGTGAAGTCATGGAATGGAGGTGTGTGAAGTCACAGAATGGAGGTGTGTGAAGTCAGAATGGAGGTGTGTGAAGTCATGGAATGGAGGTGTGTGAAGGCACAGAATGGAGGTGTGTGAAGTCAAAGAATGGAGGTGTGTGAAGTCATAGAATGGAAGTGTGTGCAGTCATAGAATGCAGGTGTGTGAAGTCAAAATGGAGGTGTGCGAACTCATAAACTGGAGATGTGTGAAGTCATGGAATGTAGGTGTGTGAAGTCCAAAAATGGAGGTGTGTGAAGTCAAACAATGGTGGTGTGTGAAGTCACAGAATGGAGGTGTGTGAAGTCAAAGAATGTAAGTGTGTGAAGTAAAACAGGAGGTGTGTGAAGTCACAGAATGAAGGTGTGTGAAGTCACAGAATGGAGGTGTGTGAAGTCATAGAATGGAGGTGTGTGAAGTCACAGAATGGAGGTGTGTGAAGTCACAGAATGGGGTGAGTGAAGTCACAGAATGGAGCTTTGTGAAGTCAAAATGGAGGTGTGTGAACTCATAGAATGGAGGTGTGTGAACTCATAGAATGGAAGTGTGTGAAGTCATGGAATGGAGGTGTGTGAAGTCAAAGAATGGAGGTGTGTGAAGTCATAGAATGGAGGTGTGTGAAGTCACAGAATGGAGGTGTGTAAAGTCACAGAATGGAGGTGTGTGAAGTCACAGAATGGAGGTGTGTGAAGTCAAACAATGGTGGTGTGTGAAGTCACAGAATGGAGGTGTGTGAAGTCAAAGAATGTAAGTGTGTGAAGTAAAACTGGAGGTGTGTGAAGTCACAGAATGAAGGTGTGTGAAGTCACAGAATGGAGGTGTGTGAAGTCATAGAATGGAGGTGTGTGAAGTCACAGAATGGAGGTGTGTGAAGTCACAGAATGGGGTGAGTGAAGTCACAGAATGGAGGTTTGTGAAGTCAAAATGGAGGTGTGTGAACTCATAGAATGGAGGTGTGTGAACTCATAGAATGGAAGTGTGTGAAGTCATGGAATGGAGGTGTGTGAAGTCAAAGAATGGAGGTGTGTGAAGTCATAGAATGGAGGTGTGTGAAGTCACAGAATGGAGGTGTGTAAAGTCACAGAATGGAGGTGTGTGAAGTCACAGAATGGAGGTGTGTGAAGTCACAGAATGGAGGTGTGTGCAGTCACAGAATGGAGGTGTGTAAAGTCACAGAATGGAGGTGTGTGAAGTCACAGAATGGAGGTGTGTGAAGTCACAGAATGGAGGTGTGTGAAGTCAAAATGGAGGTGTGTGAACTCATAGAATGGAGGTGTGTGAACTCATAGAATGGAAGTGTGTGAAGTCATGGAATGAAGGTGTGTGAAGTCACAGAATGGAGGTGTGTGAAGTTATAGAATGTAGGTGAGTGAAGTCACAGAATGGAGGTGTGTGAAGTCACAGAATGGAGGTGTGTGAAGTCATAGAATGGAGGTGTGTGAAGGCACAGAATGGAGGTGTGTGAAGTCATAGAATGCAGCTGTGTGAAGTCAGAATGTAGGTGTGTGAAGACACAGAATGGAGGTGTGTGAACTCAGAATGGAGGTGTGTGAAGTCACAGAATGGAGGTGTGTTAAGTCACAGAACGGAGGTGTTGGAACTCAGAATGGAGGTGTGTGAAGTCACAGAATGGAGGTGTGTGAAGACATAGAATGCAGGTGTTTGAAATCATAGAATGGAGGTGTGGGAAGTCAGAGAATGGAGCTGTGTGAAGTCAGAATGGAGGTGTGCGAAGTCACAGAATGGAGGTGTGTGAAGTTATTTTATGGAGCTCTGTGAAGTCAGAACAGAGGTGTGTGAACTCAGATTGGAGGTGTGGGAAGTCACAATGGAGGTGTGTGAAGTTATAGAATGGAGGTGTTTGAAGTCACAGAATGGAGGGGTGTGAAGTCAAAGACTGGAGGTGTGTGAAGTCATAGAATGAAGGTGTGTGAAGTCATAGAATGGAGGTGTGTGAAGTCATAGAATGGAGGTGTGTGAAGTCACAGAATGAAGGTGCGTTAAGTCACAGAATCGAGGTTTGTGAACACAAAATGGAGGTGTGTGAAGTCACGGAACGAAGGTGTGTTAAGTCACAGAACGGAGGTGTGTGAACTCAGAATGGAGGTGTGTGAATTCCCAGAATTGAGGTGTGGGAAGTCATAGAATTGAGGTGTGAAGTCACAGAATGGAGATGTGTGAATTCATACAATATAGGTGTGTGAAGTCATAGAATGGAGGTGTGTGAAGTCACAGAATGGAGGTGTGCGAAGTCACAGAATGGAAGTGTGTGAAGTCACAGAATGGAGGTGTGTGAACTCACAATGGAGGTGTGTGAAGTCACAGAATGGAAGTGTGTGAAGTCACAGAATGGAGGTGTGTGAACTGACAATGAAGGTGTGTGAAGTCAAAGAATGGAGGTGTGTGAAGTCATAGAATGGAAGTGTGTGAAGTCATAGAATGCAGGTGTGTGAAGTCAAAATGGAGGTGTGCGAACTCATAAACTGGAGATGTGTGAAGTCATGGAATGTAGGTGTGTGAAGTCCAAAAATGGAGGTGTGTGAAGTCAAACAATTGTGGTGTGTGAAGTCAGAGAATGGAGGTGTGTGAAGTCAAAGAATGGAAGTGTGTGAAGTAAAACAGGAGGTGTGTGAAGTCACAGAATGAAGGTGTGTGAAGTCACAGAATGGAGGTGTGTGAAGTCATAGAATGGAGGTGTGTGAAGTCACAGAATGGAGGTGTGTGAAGTCACAGAATGGGGTGAGTGAAGTCACAGAATGGAGGTGTGTGAAGTCAAAATGGAGGTGTGTGAACTCATAGAATGGAAGTGTGTGAACTCATAGAATGGAAGTGTGTGAAGTCATGGAATGGAGGTGTGTGAAGTCACAGAATGGAGGTGTGTAAAGTCACAGAATGGACGTGTGTGAAGTCACAGAATGGAGGTGTGTGAAGTCACAGAATGGAGGTGTGTGAAGTCACAGAATGGAGGTGTGTAAAGTCACAGAATGGAGGTGTGTGAAGTCACGGAATGGAGGTGTGTGAAGTCACAGAATGGAGGTGTGTGAAGTCAAAATGGAGGTGTGTGAACTCATAGAATGGAGGTGTGTGAACTCATAGAATGGAAGTGTGTGAAGTCATGGAATGAAGGTGTGTGAAGTCACAGAATGGAGGTGTGTGAAATCATAGAATGGAGGTGAGTGAAGTCACAGAATGGAGGTGTGTGAAGTCACAGAATGGAGGTGTGTAAAGTCACAGAATGGAGGTGTGTGAAGTCACAGAATGGAGGTGTGTGAAGTCACAGAATGGAGGTGTGTGAAGTCAAAATGGAGGTGTGTGAACTCATAGAATGGAGGTGTGTGAACTCATAGAATGGAAGTGTGTGAAGTCATGGAATGAAGGTGTGTGAAGTCACAGAATGGAGGTGTGTGAAGTCATAGAATGGAGGTGAGTGAAGTCACAGAATGGAGGTGTGTGAAGTCACAGAATGGAGGTGTGTGAAGTCACAGAATGGAGGTGTGTGAAGTCAAAATGGAGGTGTGTGAACTCATAGAATGGAGGTGTGTGAACTCATAGAATGGAGGTGTGTGAAGTCATGGAATGGAGGTGTGTGAAGTCAAAGAATGGAGGTGTGTGAAGTCAAACAAAAATGGTGTGTATAGTGACAGAATGGAGGTGTGTGAAATCACAGAATGGAGGTGTGTGAAGTCAAAAAGATGGTGTGTACAGTCACAAATGGAGTTGTGTGAACTCGTAGAATGGAGGTGTGTGAAGTCAAAGAATGGAGGTGTGTGAAGTCATGGAATGGAGGTGTGTGAAGTCACAGAATGGAGGTGTGTGAAGTCATAGAATGGAGTTGTGTGAAGTCATAGAATGGATGTTTCTGAAGTAAGAATGAAGGTGTGTGAAGTCATAGAATGGAGGTGTGTGAAGTCAAAATGGAGGTGTGTGAACTCATAGAATGAAGGTCTGAGAACGCATAGAATGGAGGTGTGTGAAGTCATGGAATAAAGGTGTGTGAAATCAAAGAATGCAGGTGTGTGAAGTCAAACAATAAAGGTGTGTGAAGTCACAGAATGGAGGTGTGTGAAATCACAGAATGGAGGTGTGTGAAGTCAAAAAGGTGCTGTGTAGATTCACAAATGGAGGTGTGTGAACTCATAGAATGGAGGTGTGTGAAGTCAAAGAATGGAGGTGTGTGAAGTCATCGAATGGAGGTGTGTGAAGGCACAGAATGGAGGTGTGTGAAGTCAAAGAATGGAGGTGTGTGAAGTCATAGAATGGAAGTGTGTGAAGTCATAGAATGCAGGTGTGTGAAGTCAAAATGGAGGTGTGCGAACTCATAAACTGGAGATGTGTGAAGTCATGGAATGTAGGTGTGTGAAGTCCAAAAATGGAGATGTTTGAAGTCAAACAATTGTGGTGTGTGAAGTCACAGAATGGAGGTGTGTGAAGTCAAAGAATATAAGTGTGTGAAGTAAAACTGGAGGTGTGTGAAGTCACAGAATGAAGGTGTGTGAAGTCACAGAATGGAGGTGTGTGAAGTCATAGAATGGAGGTGTGTGAAGTCACAGAATGGAGGTGTGTGAAGTCACAGAATGGAGGTGTGTAAAGTCACAGAATGGAGGTGTGTGAAGTCACAGAATGGAGGTGTGTGAAGTCACAGAATGGAGGTGTGTGAAGTCAAAATGGAGGTGTGTGAACTCATAGAATGGAGGTGTGTGAACTCATAGAATGGAAGTGTGTGAAGTCATGGAATGAAGGTGTGTGAAGTCACAGAATGGAGGTGTGTGAAGTCATAGAGTGGAGGTGAGTGAAGTCACAGAATGGAGGTGTGTGAAGTCACAGAATGGAGGTGTGTAAAGTCACAGAATGGAGGTGTGTGAAGTCACAGAATGGAGGTGTGTGAAGTCACAGAATGGAGGTGTGTGAAGTCAAAATGGAGGTGTGTGAACTCATAGAATGGAGGTGTGTGAACTCATAGAATGGAAGTGTGTGAAGTCATGGAATGAAGGTGTGTGAAGTCACAGAATGGAGGTGTGTGAAGTCATAGAATGGAGGTGAGTGAAGTCACAGAATGGAGGTGTGTGAAGTCACAGAATGGAGGTGTGTGAAGTCACAGAATGGAGGTGTGTGAAGTCAAAATGGAGGTGTGTGAACTCATAGAATGGAGGTGTGTGAACTCATAGAATGGAGGTGTGTGAAGTCATGGAATGGAGGTGTGTGAAGTCAAAGAATGGAGGTGTGTGAAGTCAAACAAACATGGTGTGTATAGTCACAGAATGGAGGTGTGTGAAATCACAGAATGGAGGTGTGTGAAGTCAAAAAGATGGTGTGTACAGTCACAAATGGAGGTGTGTGAACTCGTAGAATGGAGGTGTGTGAAGTCAAAGAATGGAGGTGTGTGAAGTCATGGAATGGAGGTGTGTGAAGTCACAGAATGGAGGTGTGTGAAGTCATAGAATGGAGTTGTGTGAAGTCATAGAATGGATGTTTCTGAAGTAAGAATGAAGGTGTGTGAAGTCATAGAATGGAGGTGTGTGAAGTCAAAATGGAGGTGTGTGAACTCATAGAATGAAGGTCTGAGAACGCATAGAATGGAGGTGTGTGAAGTCATGGAATAAAGGTGTGTGAAATCAAAGAATGCAGGTGTGTGAAGTCAAACAATAAAGGTGTGTGAAGTCACAGAATGGAGGTGTGTGAAATCACACAATGGAGGTGTGTGAAATCAAAAAGGTGCTGTGTAGAGTCACAAATGGAGGTGTGTGAACTCACAGAATGGAGGTGTGTGAAGTCAAAGAATGGAGGTGTGTGAAGTCATCGAATGGAGGTGTGTGAAGTCATGGAATGGAGGTGTGTGAAGGCACAGAATGGAGGTGTGTGAAGTCACAGAATGGAGGTGTGTGAAGTCAAAATGGAGGTGTGTGAACTCATAGAATGGAGGTGTGTGAACTCATAGAATGGAAGTGTGTGAAGTCATGGAATGAAGGTGTGTGAAGTCACAGAATGGAGGTGTGTGAAGTCATAGAGTGGAGGTGAGTGAAGTCACAGAATGGAGGTGTGTGAAGTCACAGAATGGAGGTGTGTAAAGTCACAGAATGGAGGTGTGTGAAGTCACAGAATGGAGGTGTGTGAAGTCACAGAATGGAGGTGTGTGAAGTCAAAATGGAGGTGTGTGAACTCATAGAATGGAGGTGTGTGAACTCATAGAATGGAAGTGTGTGAAGTCATGGAATGAAGGTGTGTGAAGTCACAGAATGGAGGTGTGTGAAGTAATAGAATGGAGGTGTGTGAAGGCACAGAATGGAGGTGTGTGAAGTCACAGAATGGGGTGAGTGAAGTCACAGAATGGAGGTTTGTGAAGTCAAAATGGAGGTGTGTGAACTCATAGAATGGAGGTGTGTGAACTCATAGAATGGAAGTGTGTGAAGTCATGGAATGGAGGTGTGTGAAGTCAAAGAATGGAGGTGTGTGAAGTCATAGAATGGAGGTGTGTGAAGTCACAGAATGGAGGTGTGTAAAGTCACAGAATGGAGGTGTGTGAAGTCACAGAATGGAGGTGTGTGAAGTCACAGAATGGAGGTGTGTGAAGTCACAGAATGGAGGTGTGTAAAGTCACAGAATGGAGGTGTGTGAAGTCACAGAATGGAGGTGTGTGAAGTCAAAATGGAGGTGTGTGAACTCATAGAATGGAGGTGTGTGAACTCATAGAATGGAAGTGTGTGAAGTCATGGAATGAAGGTGTGTGAAGTCACAGAATGGAGGTGTGTGAAGTCATAGAATGGAGGTGAGTGAAGTCACAGAATGGAGGTGTGTGAAGTCACAGAATGGAGGTGTGTGAAGTCACAGAATGGAGGTGTGTGAAGTCAAAATGGAGGTGTGTGAACTCATAGAATGGAGGTGTGTGAACTCATAGAATGGAGGTGTGTGAAGTCATGGAATGGAGGTGTGTGAAGTCAAAGAATGGAGGTGTGTGAAGTCAAACAAACATGGTGTGTATAGTCACAGAATGGAGGTGTGTGAAATCACAGAATGGAGGTGTGTGAAGTCAAAAAGATGGTGTGTACAGTCACAAATGGAGGTGTGTGAACTCGTAGAATGGAGGTGTGTGAAGTCAAAGAATGGAGGTGTGTGAAGTCATGGAATGGAGGTGTGTGAAGTCACAGAATGGAGGTGTGTGAAGTCATAGAATGGAGTTGTGTGAAGTCATAGAATGGATGTTTCTGAAGTAAGAATGAAGGTATGTGAAGTCATAGAATGGAGGTGTGTGAAGTCAAAATGGAGGTGTGTGAACTCATAGAATGAAGGTCTGAGAAGGCATAGAATGGAGGTGTGTGAAGTCATGGAATAAAGGTGTGTGAAATCAAAGAATGCAGGTGTGTGAAGTCAAACAATAAAGGTGTGTGAAGTCACAGAATGGAGGTGTGTGAAATCACACAATGGAGGTGTGTGAAATCAAAAAGGTGCTGTGTAGAGTCACAAATGGAGGTGTGTGAACTCACAGAATGGAGGTGTGTGAAGTCAAAGAATGGAGGTGTGTGAAGTCATCGAATGGAGGTGTGTGAAGTCATGGAATGGAGGTGTGTGAAGGCACAGAATGGAGGTGTGTGAAGTCACAGAATGGAGGTGTGTGAAGTCAAAATGGAGGTGTGTGAACTCATAGAATGGAGGTGTGTGAACTCATAGAATGGAAGTGTGTGAAGTCATGGAATGAAGGTGTGTGAAGTCACAGAATGGAGGTGTGTGAAGTCATAGAGTGGAGGTGAGTGAAGTCACAGAATGGAGGTGTGTGAAGTCACAGAATGGAGGTGTGTAAAGTCACAGAATGGAGGTGTGTGAAGTCACAGAATGGAGGTGTGTGAAGTCAAAGAATATAAGTGTGTGAAGTAAAACTGGAGGTGTGTGAAGTCACAGAATGAAGGTGTGTGAAGTCACAGAATGGAGGTGTGTGAAGTCATAGAATGGAGGTGTGTGAAGTCACAGAATGGAGGTGTGTGAAGTCACAGAATGGAGGTGTGTAAAGTCACAGAATGGAGGTGTGTGAAGTCACAGAATGGAGGTGTGTGAAGTCAAAATGGAGGTGTGTGAACTCATAGAATGGAGGTGTGTGAACTCATAGAATGGAAGTGTGTGAAGTCATGGAATGAAGGTGTGTGAAGTCACAGAATGGAGGTGTGTGAAGTCATAGAGTGGAGGTGAGTGAAGTCACAGAATGGAGGTGTGTGAAGTCACAGAATGGAGGTGTGTAAAGTCACAGAATGGAGGTGTGTGAAGTCACAGAATGGAGGTGTGTAAAGTCACAGAATGGAGGTGTGTGAAGTCAAAATGGAGGTGTGTGAACTCATAGAATGGAGGTGTGTGAACTCATAGAATGGAAGTGTGTGAAGTCATGGAATGAAGGTGTGTGAAGTCACAGAATGGAGGTGTGTGAAATCATAGAATGGAGGTGAGTGAAGTCACAGAATGGAGGTGTGTGAAGTCACAGAATGGAGGTGTGTAAAGTCACAGAATGGAGGTGTGTGAAGTCACAGAATGGAGGTGTGTGAAGTCACAGAATGGAGGTGTGTGAAGTCAAAATGGAGGTGTGTGAACTCATAGAATGGAGGTGTGTGAACTCATAGAATGGAAGTGTGTGAAGTCATGGAATGAAGGTGTGTGAAGTCACAGAATGGAGGTGTGTGAAGTCATAGAATGGAGGTGAGTGAAGTCACAAAATGGAGGTGTGTGAAGTCACAGAATGGAGGTGTGTGAAGTCACAGAATGGAGGTGTGTGAAGTCAAAATGGAGGTGTGTGAACTCATAGAATGGAGGTGTGTGAAGTCATGGAATGGAGGTGTGTGAAGTCAAAGAATGGAGGTGTGTGAAGTCAAACAAAAATGGTGTGTATAGTCACAGAATGGAGGTGTGTGAAATCACAGAATGGAGGTGTGTGAAGTCAAAAAGATGGTGTGTACAGTCACAAATGGAGTTGTGTGAACTCGTAGAATGGAGGTGTGTGAAGTCAAAGAATGGAGGTGTGTGAAGTCATGGAATGGAGGTGTGTGAAGTCACAGAATGGAGGTGTGTGAAGTCATAGAATGGAGTTGTGTGAAATCATAGAATGGATGTTTCTGAAGTAAGAATGAAGGTGTGTGAAGTCATAGAATGGAGGTGTGTGAAGTCAAAATGGAGGTGTGTGAACTCATAGAATGAAGGTCTGAGAACGCATAGAATGGAGGTGTGTGAAGTCATGGAATAAAGGTGTGTGAAATCAAAGAATGCAGGTGTGTGAAGTCAAACAATAAAGGTGTGTGAAGTCACAGAATGGAGGTGTGTGAAATCACAGAATGGAGGTGTGTGAAGTCAAAAAGGTGCTGTGTAGAGTCACAAATGGAGGTGTGTGAACTCATAGAATGGAGGTGTGTGAAGTCAAAGAATGGAGGTGTGTGAAGTCATCGAATGGAGGTGTGTGAAGTCATCGAATGGAGGTGTGTGAAGGCACAGAATGGAGGTGTGTGAAGTCAAAGAATGGAGGTGTGTGAAGTCATAGAATGGAAGTGTGTGAAGTCATAGAATGCAGGTGTGTGAAGTCAAAATAGAGGTGTGCGAACTCATAAACTGGAGATGTGTGAAGTCATGGAATGTAGGTGTGTGAAGTCCAAAAATGGAGATGTTTGAAGTCAAACAATTGTGGTGTGTGAAGTCACAGAATGGAGGTGTGTGTAGTCAAAGAATATAAGTGTGTGAAGTAAAACTGGAGGTGTGTGAAGTCACAGAATGAAGGTGTGTGAAGTCACAGAATGGAGGTGTGTGAAGTCATAGAATGGAGGTGTGTGAAGTCACAGAATGGAGGTGTGTGAAGTCACAGAATGGAGGTGTGTAAAGTCACAGAATGGAGGTGTGTGAAGTCACAGAATGGAGGTGTGTGAAGTCACAGAATGGAGGTGTGTGAAGTCAAAATGGAGGTGTGTGAACTCATAGAATGGAGGTGTGTGAACTCATAGAATGGAAGTGTGTGAAGTCATGGAATGAAGGTGTGTGAAGTCACAGAATGGAGGTGTGTGAAGTCATAGAGTGGAGGTGAGTGAAGTCACAGAATGGAGGTGTGTGAAGTCACAGAATGGAGGTGTGTAAAGTCACAGAATGGAGGTGTGTGAAGTCACAGAATGGAGGTGTGTGAAGTCACAGAATGGAGGTGTGTGAAGTCAAAATGGAGGTGTGTGAACTCATAGAATGGAGGTGTGTGAACTCATAGAATGGAAGTGTGTGAAGTCATGGAATGAAGGTGTGTGAAGTCACAGAATGGAGGTGTGTGAAGTCATAGAATGGAGGTGAGTGAAGTCACAGAATGGAGGTGTGTGAAGTCACAGAATGGAGGTGTGTGAAGTCACAGAATGGAGGTGTGTGAAGTCAAAATGGAGGTGTGTGAACTCATAGAATGGAGGTGTGTGAACTCATAGAATGGAGGTGTGTGAAGTCATGGAATGGAGGTGTGTGAAGTCAAAGAATGGAGGTGTGTGAAGTCAAACAAACATGGTGTGTATAGTCACAGAATGGAGGTGTGTGAAATCACAGAATGGAGGTGTGTGAAGTCAAAAAGATGGTGTGTACAGTCACAAATGGAGGTGTGTGAACTCGTACAATGGAGGTGTGTGAAGTCAGAGAATGGAGGTGTGTGAAGTCATGGAATGGAGGTGTGTGAAGTCACAGAATGGAGGTGTGTGAAGTCATAGAATGGAGTTGTGAGAAGTCATAGAATGGATGTTTCTGAAGTAAGAATGAAGGTGTGTGAAGTCATAGAATGGAGGTGTGTGAAGTCAAAATGGAGGTGTGTGAACTCATAGAATGAAGGTCTGAGAACGCATAGAATGGAGGTGTGTGAAGTCATGGAATAAAGGTGTGTGAAATCAAAGAATGCAGGTGTGTGAAGTCAAACAATAAAGGTGTGTGAAGTCACAGAATGGAGGTGTGTGAAATCACACAATGGAGGTGTGTGAAATCAAAAAGGTGCTGTGTAGAGTCACAAATGGAGGTGTGTGAACTCACAGAATGGAGGTGTGTGAAGTCAAAGAATGGAGGTGTGTGAAGTCATCGAATGGAGGTGTGTGAAGTCATGGAATGGAGGTGTGTGAAGGCACAGAATTGAGGTGTGTGAAGTCACAGAATGGAGGTGTGTGAAGTCAAAATGGAGGTGTGTGAACTCATAGAATGGAGGTGTGTGAACTCATAGAATGGAGGTGTGTGAACTCATAGAATGGAAGTGTGTGAAGTCATGGAATGGAGGTGTGTGAAGTCAAAGAATGGAGGTGTGTGAAGTCATAGAATGGAGGTGTGTGAAGTCACAGAATGGAGGTGTGTAAAGTCACAGAATGGAGGTTTGTGAAGTCACAGAATGGAGGTGTGTGAAGTCACAGAATGGAGGTGTGTGAAGTCACAGAATGGAGGTGTGTAAAGTCACAGAATGGAGGTGTGTGAAGTCACAGAATGGAGGTGTGTGAAGTCACAGAATGGAGGTGTGTGAAGTCAAAATGGAGGTGTGTGAACTCATAGAATGGAGGTGTGTGAACTCATAGAATGGAAGTGTGTGAAGTCATGGAATGAAGGTGTGTGAAGTCACAGAATGGAGGTGTGTGAAGTCATAGAATGGAGGTGAGTGAAGTCACAGAATGGAGGTGTGTGAAGTCACAGAATGGAGGTGTGTGAAGTCATAGAATGGAGGAGTGTGAAGGCACAGAATGGAGGTGTGTGAAGTCATAGAATGCAGCTGTGTGAAGTCAGAATGTAGGTGTGTGAAGACACAGAATGGAGGTGTGTGAACTCAGAATGGAGGTGTGTGAAGTCACAGAATGGAGGTGTGTTAAGTCACAGAACGGAGGTGTTGGAACTCAGAATGGAGGTGTGTGAAGTCACAGAATGGAGGTGTGTGAAGACATAGAATGGAGGTGTTTGAAATCATAGAATGGAGGTGTGGGAAGTCAGAGAATGGAGCTGTGTGAAGTCAGAATGGAGGTGTGCGAAGTCACAGAATGGAGGTGTGTGAAGTTATTTTATGGAGCTCTGTGAAGTCAGAACAGAGGTGTGTGAACTCAGATTGGAGGTGTGGGAAGTCACAATGGAGGTGTGTGAAGTTATAGAATGGAGGTGTTTGAAGTCACAGAATGGAGGGGTGTGAAGTCAAAGACTGGAGGTGTGTGAAGTCATAGAATGAAGGTGTGTGAAGTCATAGAATGGAGGTGTGTGAAGTCATAGAATGGAGGTGTGTGAAGTCACAGAATGAAGGTGCGTTAAGTCACAGAATTGAGGTTTGTGAACTCAAAATGGAGGTGTGTGAAGTCACGGAACGAAGGTGTGTTAAGTCACAGAACGGAGGTGTGTGAACTCAGAATGGAGGTGTGTGAATTCCCAGAATAGAGGTGTGGGAAGTCATAGAATTGAGGTGTGAAGTCACAGAATGGAGATGTGTGAATTCATAGAATATAGGTGTGTGAAGTCATAGAATGGAGGTGTGTGAAGTCACAGAATGGAGGTGTGCGAAGTCACAGAATGGAAGTGTGTGAAGTCACAGAATGGAGGTGTGTGAACTCACAATGGAGGTGTGTGAAGTCACAGAATGGAAGTGTGTGAAGTCACAGAATGGAGGTGTGTGAACTGACAATGAAGGTGTGTGAAGTCGAAGAATGGAGGTGTGTGAAGTCATAGAATGGAAGTGTGTGAAGTCATAGAATGCAGGTGTGTGAAGTCAAAATGGAGGTGTGCGAACTCATAAACTGGAGATGTGTGAAGTCATGGAATGTAGGTGTGTGAAGTCCAAAAATGGAGGTGTGTGAAGTCAAACAATGGTGGTGTGTGAAGTCACAGAATGGAGGTGTGTGAAGTCAAAGAATGGAAGTGTGTGAAGTAAAACAGGAGGTGTGTGAAGTCACAGAATGAAGGTGTGTGAAGTCACAGAATGGAGGTGTGTGAAGTCATAGAATGGAGGTGTGTGAAGTCACAGAATGGAGGTGTGTGAAGTCACAGAATGGGGTGAGTGAAGTCACAGAATGGAGGTGTGTGAAGTCAAAATGGAGGTGTGTGAACTCATACAATGGAGGTGTGTGAACTCATAGAATGGAAGTGTGTGAAGTCATGGAATGGAGGTGTGTGAAGTCACAGAATGGAGGTGTGTAAAGTCACAGAATGGAGGTGTGTGAAGTCACAGAATGGAGGTGTGTGAAGTCACAGAATGGAGGTGTGTGAAGTCACAGAATGGAGATGTGTAAAGTCACAGAATGGAGGTGTGTGAAGTCACAGAATGGAGGTGTGTGAAGTCACAGAATGGAGGTGTGTGAAGTCAAAATGGAGGTGTGTGAACTCATAGAATGGAGGTGTGTGAACTCATAGAATAGAAGTGTGTGAAGTCATGGAATGAAGGTGTGTGAAGTCACAGAATGGAGGTGTGTGAAGTCATAGAATGGAGGTGAGTGAAGTCACAGAATGGAGGTGTGTGAAGTCACAGAATGGAGGTGTGTAAAGTCAGAGAATGGAGGTGTGTGAAGTCACAGAATGGAGGTGTGTGAAGTCAAAATGGAGGTGTGTGAACTCATAGAATGGAGGTGTGTGAACTCATAGAATGGAAGTGTGTGAAGTCATGGAATGAAGGTGTGTGAAGTCACAGAATGGAGGTGTGTGAAGTCATAGAATGGAGGTGAGTGAAGTCACAGAATGGAGGTGTGTGAAGTCACAGAATGGAGGTGTGTGAAGTCAAAGAATGGAGGTGTGTGAAGTCAAAATGGAGGTGTGTGAAGTCATAGAATGGAGGTGTGTGAAGTCAAAATGGAGGTGTGTGAACTCATAGAATGGAGGTGTGTGAACTCACAGAATGGAGGTGTGTGAAGTCATGGAATGGAGGTGTGTGAAGTCAAAGAATGGAGGTGTGTGAAGTCAAACAAAAATGGTGTGTATATTCACAGAATGGAGGTGTGTGAAATCACAGAATGGAGGTGTGTGAAGTCAAAAAGATGGTGTGTACAGTCACAAATGGAGTTGTGTGAACTCGTAGAATGGAGGTGTGTGAAGTCAAAGAATGGAGGTGTGTGAAGTCATGGAATGGAGTTGTGTGAAGTCAAGGAATGGAGGTGTGTGAAGTCATAGAATGGAGTTGTGTGAAGTCATAGAATGGATGTTTCTGAAGTAAGAATGAAGGTGTGTGAAGTCATAGAATGGAGGTGTGTGAAGTCAAAATGGAGGTGTGTGAACTCATAGAATGAAGGTCTGAGAACTCATAGAATAGAGGTGTGTGAAGTCATGGAATAAAGGTGTGTGAAATCAAAGAATGCAGGTGTGTGAAGTCAAACAATAAAGGTGTGTGAAGTCACAGAATGGAGGTGTGTGAAATCACAGAATGGAGGTGTGTGAAGTCAAAAAGGTGCTGTGTAGAGTCACAAATGGAGGTGTGTGAACTCATAGAATGGAGGTGTGTGAAGTCAAAGAATGGAGGTGTGTGAAGTCATCGAATGGAGGTGTGTGAAGGCACAGAATGGAGGTGTGTGAAGTCAAAGAATGGAGGTGTGTGAAGTCATAGAATGGAAGTGTGTGAAGTCATAGAATGCAGGTGTGTGAAGTCAAAATGGAGGTGTGCGAACTCATAAACTGGAGATGTGTGAAGTCATGGAATGTAGGTGTGTGAAGTCCAAAAATGGAGGTGTGTAAAGTCAAACAATGGTGGTGTGTGAAGTCACAGAATGGAGGTGTGTGAAGTCAAAGAATGGAAGTGTGTGAATTAAAACTGGAGGTGTGTGAAGTCACAGAATGAAGGTGTGTGAAGTCACAGAATGGAGGTGTGTGAAGTCATAGAATGGAGGTGTGTGAAGTCACAGAATGGAGGTGTGTGAAGTCATAGAATGGAGGTGAGTGAAGTCACAGAATGGAGGTGTGTGAAGTCACAGAATGGAGGTGTGTGAAGTTAAAATGGAGGTGTGTGAACTCATAGAATGGAGGTGTGTGAACTCATAGAATGGAAGTGTGTGAAGTCATGGAATGAAGGTGTGTGAAGTCACAGAATGGAGGTGTGTGAAGTCATAGAATGGAGGTGAGTGAAGTCACAGAATGGAGGTGTGTGAAGTCACAGAATGGAGGTGTGTGAAGTCACAGAATGGAGGTGTGTGAAGTCAAAATGGAGGTGTGTGAACTCATAGAATGGAGGTGTGTGAACTCATAGAATGGAGGTGTGTGAAGTCATGGAATGGAGGTGTGTGAAGTCAAAGAATGGAGGTGTGTGAAGTCAAACAAAAATGGTGTGTATAGTCACAGAATGGAGGTGTGTGAAATCACAGAATGGAGGTGTGTGAAGTCAAAAAGATGGTGTGTACAGTCACAAATGGAGTTGTGTGAACTCGTAGAATGGAGGTGTGTGAAGTCAAAGAATGGAGGTGTGTGAAGTCATGGAATGGAGGTGTGTGAAGTCACAGAATGGAGGTGTGTGAAGTCATAGAATGGAGTTGTGTGAAGTCATAGAATGGATGTTTCTGAAGTAAGAATGAAGGTGTGTGAAGTCATAGAATGGAGGTGTGTGAAGTTAAAATGGAGGTGTGTGAACTCATAGAATGAAGGTCTGAGAACGCATAGAATGGAGGTGTGTGAAGTCATGGAATAAAGGTGTGTGAAATCAAAGAATGCAGGTGTGTGAAGTCAAACAATAAAGGCTTGTGAAGTCACAGAATGGAGGTGTGTGAAATCACAGAATGGAGGTGTGTGAAATCAAAAAGGTGCTGTGTAGAGTCACAAATGGAGGTGTGTGAACTCATAGAATGGAGGTGTGTGAAGTCAAAGAATGGAGGTGTGTGAAGTCATCGAATGGAGGTGTGTGAAGTAATGGAATGGAGGTGTGTGAAGGCACAGAATGGAGGTGTGTGAAGTCAAAGAATGGAGGTGTGTGAAGTCATAGAATGGAAGTGTGTGAAGTCATAGAATGCAGGTGTGTGAAGTCAAAATGGAGGTGTGCGAACTCATAAACTGGAGATGTGTGAAGTCATGGAATGTAGGTGTGTGAAGTCCAAAAATGGAGGTGGGTGAAGTCAAACAATGGTGGTGTGTGAAGTCACAGAATGGAGGTGTGTGAAGTCAAAGAATGTAAGTGTGTGAAGTAAAACTGGAGGTGTGTGAAGTCACAGAATGAAGGTGTGTGAAGTCACAGAATGGAGGTGTGTGAAGTCATAGAATGGAGGTGTGTGAAGTCACAGAATGGAGGTGTGTGAAGTCACAGAATGGGGTGAGTGAAGTCACAGAATGGAGGTTTGTGAAGTCAAAATGGAGGTGGGTGAACTCATAGAATGGAGGTGTGTGAACTCATAGAATGGAAGTGTGTGAAGTCATGGAATGGAGGTGTGTGAAGTCAAAGAATGGAGGTGTGTGAAGTCATAGAATGGAGGTGTGTGAAGTCACAGAATGGAGGTGTGTAAAGTCACAGAATAGAGGTGTGTGAAGTCACAGAATGGAGGTGAGTGAAGTCACAGAATGGAGGTGTGTGAAGTCACAGAATGGAGGTGTGTAAAGTCACAGAATGGAGGTGTGTGAAGTCACAGAATGGAGGTGTGTGAAGTCACAGAATGGAGGTGTGTGAAGTCAAAATGGATGTGTGTGAACTCATAGAATGGAGGTGTGTGAACTCATAGAATGGAAGTGTGTGAAGGCATGGAATGAAGGTGTGTGAAGTCACAGAATGGAGGTGTGTGAAGTCATAGAATGGAGGTGAGTGAAGTCACAGAATGGAGGTGTGTGAAGTCACAGAATGGAGGTGTGTGAAGTCATAGAATGGAGGTGTGTGAAGGCACAGAATGGAGGTGTGTGAAGTCATAGAATGCAGCTATGTGAAGTCAGAATGTAGGTGTGTGAAGACACAGAATGGAGGTGTGTGAACTCAGAATGGAGGTGTGTGAAGTCACAGAATGGAGGTGTGTTAAGTCACAGAACGGAGGTGTTGGAACTCAGAATGGAGGTGTGTGAAGTCACAGAATGGAGGTGTGTGAAGACATAGAATGGAGGTGTTTGAAATCATAGAATGGAGGTGTGGGAAGTCAGAGAATGGAGCTGTGTGAAGTCAGAATGGAGGTGTGCGAAGTCACAGAATGGAGGTGTGTGAAGTTATTTTATGCAGCTCTGTGAAGTCAGAACAGAGGTGTGTGAACTCAGAATGGAGGTGTGGGAAGTCACAATGGAGGTGTGTGAAGTTATAGAATGGAGGTGTTTGAAGTCACAGAATGGAGGGATGTGAAGTCAAAGACTGGAGGTGTGTGAAGTCATAGAATGAAGGTGTGTGAAGTCATAGAATGGAGGTGTGTGAAGTCATAGAATGGAGGTGTGTGAAGTCACAGAATGAAGGTGCGTTAAGTCACAGAATCGAGGTTTGTGAACTCAAAATGGAGGTGTGTGAAGTCACGGAACGAAGGTGTGTTAAGTCACAGAACGGAGGTGTGTGAACTCAGAATGGAGGTGTGTGAATTCCCAGAATTGAGGTGTGTGAAGTCATAGAATGGAGGTGTGTGAAGTCACAGAATGGAGGTGTGTGAAGTCACAGAATGGAAGTGTGTGAAGTCACAGAATGGAGGTGTGAGAACTCACAATGGAGGTGTGTGAAGTCACAGAATGGAAGTGTGTGAAGTCACAGAATGGAGGTGTGTGAACTGACAATGAAGGTGTGTGAAGTCAAAGAATGGAGGTGTGTGAAGTCATAGAATGGAAGTGTGTGAAGTCATAGAATGCAGGTGTGTGAAGTCAAAATGGAGGTGTGCGAACTCATAAACTGGAGATGTGTGAAGTCATGGAATGTAGGTGTGTGAAGTCCAAAAATGGAGGTGTGTGAAGTCAAACAATGGTGGTGTGTGAAGTCACAGAATGGAGGTGTGTGAAGTCAAAGAATGGAAGTGTGTGAAGTAAAACTGGAGGTGTGTGAAGTCACAGAATGAAGGTGTGTGAAGTCACAGAATGGAGGTGTGTGGTCATAGAATGGAGGTGTGTGAAGTCACAGAATGGAGGTGTGTGAAGTCACAGAATGGGGTGAGTGAAGTCACAGAATGGAGGTGTGTGAAGTCAAAATGGAGGTGTGTGAACTCATAGAATGGAGGTGTGTGAACTCATAGAATGGAAGTGTGTGAAGTCATGGAATGGAGGTGTGTGAAGTCACAGAATGGAGGTGTGTAAAGTCACAGAATGGAGGTGTGTGAAGTCACAGAATGGAGGTGTGTGAAGTCACAGAATGGAGGTGTGTAAAGTCACAGAATGGAGGTGTGTGAAGTCACAGAATGGAGGTGTGTGAAGTCACAGAATGGAGGTGTGTGAAGTCAAAATGGAGGTGTGTGAACTCATAGAATGGAGGTGTGTGAACTCATAGAATTGAAGTGTGTGAAGTCATGGAATGAAGGTGTGTGAAGTCACAGAATGGAGGTGTGTGAAGTCATAGAATGGAGGTGAGTGAAGTCACAGAATGGAGGTGTGTGAAGTCACAGAATGGAGGTGTGTGAAGGCACAGAATGGAGGTGTGTAAAGTCACAGAATGGAGGTGTGTGAAGTCACAGAATGGAGGTGTGTGAAGTCACAGAATGGAGGTGTGTGAAGTCAAAATGGAGGTGTGTGAACTCATAGAATGGAGGTGTGTGAACTCATAGAATGGAAGTGTGTGAAGTCATGGAATGAAGGTGTGTGAAGTCACAGAATGGAGGTGTGTGAAGTCATAGAATGGAGGTGAGTGAAGTCACAGAATGGAGGTGTGTGAAGTCACAGAATGGAGGTGTGTGAAGTCACAGAATGGAGGTGTGTGAAGTCAAAATGGAGGTGTGTGAACTCATAGAATGGAGGTGTGTGAACTCAGAGAATGGAGGTGTGTGAAGTCATGGAATGGAGGTGTGTGAAGTCAAAGAATGGAGGTGTGTGAAGTCAAACAAAAATGGTGTGTATAGTCACAGAATGGAGGTGTGTGAAATCACAGAATGGAGGTGTGTGAAGTCAAAAAGATGGTGTGTACAGTCACAAATGGAGGTGTGTGAACTCGTAGAATGGAGGTGTGTGAAGTCAAAGAATGGAGGTGTGTGAAATCATGGAATGGAGGTGTGTGAAGTCACAGAATGGAGGTGTGTGAAGTCATAGAATGGAGTTGTGTGAAGTCATAGAATGGATGTTTCTGAAGTAAGAATGAAGGTGTGTGAAGTCATAGAATGGAGGTGTGTGAAGTCAAAATGGAGGTGTGTGAACTCATAGAATGAAGGTCTGAGAACGCACAGAATGGAGGTGTGTGAAGTCATGGAATAAAGGTGTGTGAAATCAAAGAATGCAGGTGTGTGAAGTCAAACAATAAAGATGTGTGAAGTCATAGAATGGAGGTGTGTGAAATCACAGAATGGAGGTGTGTGAAGTCAAAAAGGTGCTGTGTAGAGTCACAAATGGAGGTGTGTGAACTCATAGAATGGAGGTGTGTGAAGTCAAAGAATGGAGGTGTGTGAAGTCATCGAATGGAGGTGTGTGAAGTCATCGAATGGAGGTGTGTGAAGGCACAGAATGGAGGTGTGTGAAGTCAAAGAATGGAGGTGTGTGAAGTCATAGAATGGAAGTGTGTGAAGTCATAGAATGCAGGTGTGTGAAGTCAAAATGGAGGTGTGCGAACTCATAAACTGGAGATGTGTGAAGTCATGGAATGTAGGTGTGTGAAGTCCAAAAATGGAGGTGTGTGAAGTCAAACAATTGTGGTGTGTGAAGTCACAGAATGGAGGTGTGTGAAGTCAAAGAATGTAAGTGTGTGAAGTAAAACTGGAGCTGTGTGAAGTCACAGAATGAAGGTGTGTGAAGTCACAGAATGGAGGTGTGTGAAGTCATAGAATGGAGGTGTGTGAAGTCACAGAATGGAGGTGTGTGAAGTCACACAATGGGGTGAGTGAAGTCACAGAATGGAGGTTTGTGAAGTCAAAATGGAGGTGTGTGAACTCATAGAATGGAGGTGTGTGAACTCATAGAATGGAAGTGTGTGAAGTCATGGAATGGAGGTGTGTGAAGTCAAAGAATGGAGGTGTGTGAAGTCATAGAATGGAGGTGTGTGAAGTCACAGAATGGAGGTGTGTAAAGTCACAGAATGGAGGTGTGTGAAGTCACAGAATGGAGGTGTGTGAAGTCACAGAATGGAGGTGTGTGAAGTCACAGAATGGAGGTGTGTAAAGTCACAGAATGGAGGTGTGTGAAGTCACAGAATGGAGGTGTGTGAAGTCACAGAATGGAGGTGTGTGAAGTCAAAATGGAGGTGTGTGAACTCATAGAATGGAGGTGTGTGAACTCATAGAATGGAAGTGTGTGAAGTCATGGAATGAAGGTGTGTGAAGTCACAGAATGGAGGTGTGTGAAGTCATAGAATGGAGGTGAGTGAAGTCACAGAATGGAGGTGTGTGAAGTCACAGAATGGAGGTGTGTAAAGTCACAGAATGGAGGTGTGTGAAGTCACAGAATGGAGGTGTGTGAAGTCACAGAATGGAGGTGTGTGAAGTCAAAATGGAGGTGTGTGAACTCATAGAATGGAGGTGTGTGAACTCATAGAATGGAAGTGTGTGAAGCCATGGAATGAAGGTGTGTGAAGTCACAGAATGGAGGTGTGTGAAGTCATAGAATTGAGGTGAGTGAAGTCACAGAATTGAGGTGTGTGAAGTCACAGAATGGAGGTGTGTGAAGTCACAGAATTGAGGTGTGTGAAGTCAAAATGGAGGTGTGTGAACTCATAGAATGGAGGTGTGTGAACTCATAGAATGGAGGTGTGTGAAGTCATGGAATGGAGGTGTGTGAAGTCAAAGAATGGAGGTGTGTGAACCCAAACAAAAATGGTGTGTATAGTCACAGAATGGAGGTGTGTGAAATCACAGAATGGAGGTGTGTGAAGTCAAAAAGATGGTGTGTACAGTCAGAAATGGAGGTGTGTGAACTCGTAGAATGGAGGTGTGTGAAGTCAAAGAATGGAGGTGTGTGAAGTCATGGAATGGAGGTGTGTGAAGCCACAGAATGGAGGTGTGTGAAGTCATAGAATGGAGTTGTGTGAAGTCATAGAATGGATGTTTCTGAAGTAAGAATGAAGGTGTGTGCAGTCATAGAATGGAGGTGTGTGAAGTCAAAATGGAGGTGTGTGAACTCATAGAATGAAGGTCTGAGAACGCATAGAATGGAGGTGTGTGAAGTCATGGAATAAAGGTGTGTGAAATCAAAGAATGCAGGTGTGTGAAGTCAAACAATAAAGGTGTGTGAAGTCACAGAATGGAGGTGTGTGAAGTCATAGAATGAAAGTGTGTGAAGTCATAGAATGCAGGTGTGTGAAGTCAAAATGGAGGTGTGCGAAGTCATAAAATGGAGATGTGTGAAGTCATGGAATGTAGGTGTGTGAAGTCCAAAAATGGAGGTGTGTGAAGTCAAACAATGGTGGTGTGTGAAGTCACAGAATGGAGGTTTGTGAAGTCAAAGAATGGAAGTGTGTGAACTAAAACTTGAGGTGTGTGAAGTCACAGAATGAAGGTGTGTGAAGTCACAGAATGGAGATGTGTGAAGTCATAGATTGGAGGTGTGTGAAGTCACAGAATGGAGGTGTGTGAAGTCACAGAATGGAGGTGAGTGAAGTCAAAGAATGGAGGTGTGTGAAGTCAAAATGGAGGTGTGTGAACTCATAGAATGGAGGTGTGTGAACTCATAGAATGGAAGTATGTGAAGTCGTGAAATGGAGGTATGTGAAGTCAAAGAATGGAGGTGTGTGAAGTCATAGAATGGAGGTGTGTGAAGTCACAGAATGGAGGTGTGTAAAGTCACAGAATGGAGGTGTGTGAAGTCACAGAATGGAGGTGTGTGAAGTCAAAGAATGGAGGTGTGTGAAGTAATGGAATGGAGGTGTGTGAAGTCACAGAATGGAGGTGTGTGAAGTCATAGAATTGAGGTGTGTGAAGTCATAGAATGGATGTTTCTGAAGTAAGAATGAAGGTGTGTGAAGTCATAGAATGGAGGGGTGTGAAGTCAAAATGGAGGTGTGTGAACTCATAGAATGAAGGTCTGAGAACTCATAGAATGGAGGTGTGTGAAGTCATGGAATAAAGGTGTGTGAAGTCGAAGAATGCAGCTGTGTGAATTCAAACAATAAAGGTGTGTGACGTCACAGAATGGAGGTGTGTGAAATCACAGAATGGAGGGGTGTGAAGTGAAAAAGGTGCTGTGTAGAGTCACAAATGGAGGTGTGTGTACTCATAGAATGGAGGTGTGTGAAGTCAAAGAATGGAGGTGTGAGAAGTCATCGAATGGAGGTGTGTGAAGTCATGGAATGGAGGTGTGTGAAGGCACAGAATGGAGGTGTGTGAAGTCATAGAATGGAGCTTAGTGAAGTCAGAATGAAGGTGTGTGAAGTCATAGAATGGAGGTGTGTGAAGTCAGAATGGAGGTGTGTGAAATCATAGAATGGAGGTGTGTGAAGTCACAGTATGGAGGTGTGTGAAGTCATAGAATGAAGCTGTGTGAAGTGAGAATTGAGGTGTGTGAAGTCACAGAATGGAGGTGGGTGAACTCAGAATAGAGGTGTGTGAAGTCACAGAACGGAGGTGTGAAGTCATAGAATGGAGGTGTGTGAAGTCATAGAATGGAGGTGTGTGAAGTCATAATGGAGGTGTGTGAAGTCACAGAATTGAGGTGTGTGAAGTCACTGAATGGAGGTGTGTGAATTCAAAGAATGGAGGTGTGTGAATTCATAGAATGGAGGTGTGTGATCATAGAAAGGATGTTTGTGAAGTAAGAATGAAGGTGTGTTAAGTCATAGAATGGAGGTGTGTGAAGGCACAGAATGGAGATGTGTGAAGTCATAGAATGTAGCTGTGTGAAGTCATAATGGAGGTGTGTGAAGTCATAGAATGGAGGTGTGTGAACTCACAATGGAGGTGTGTGAAGTCAAAGAATGGAGGTGTGTGAAGTCATAGAAAGGAGTTGTGTGAAGTCATAGAATGGAGGTGTGTGAAGCCAGAATTGAGGTGTGTGAAGTCACAGAATTGAGGTGTGTGAACTCAGAATGGAGGTGTGTGAAGACACAGAATGGAGGTTTGTGAAGTCGTAGAATGGAGGTGTGTGAAGTCATAGAATGGATGTTTCTGAAGTAGAATAAAGGTGTGTGAAGTCACAGAATGGAGGTGTGGGAAGTCAAAATGGAGGTGTGCGAACTCATAAAATGGAGATGTGTGAAGTCATGGAATGGAGGAGTGTGAAGTCCAAAAATGGAGGTGTGTGAAGTTAAACAATGGTGGTGTGTGAAGTCACAGAATGGCGGTGTGTGAAGTCAACGAATGGAAGTGTGTGAAGTCAAAATGGAGGTGTGTGAAGTCACAGAATGGAGGTGTGTGAGGTCACAGAATGGAGGTGTGTGAAGTCATAGAATGGAGGTGTGTGAAGTCACAGAATGGAGATGTGTGAAGTCACAGAATGGCGGTGTTTGAAGTCACAGATTGGAGGTGTGTGAAGTCAAAGAATGGAGGTGTGTGAACTCACAATGGAGTTGTGTGAAGTCCCAGAATGGAGGTGTGTGAAGTCAAACAATAAAGGTGTGTCAAGTCACAGAATGGAGGTCTGTGAAGTCATAGAATGGAGGTGTGTTAAGTCACAGAATGGAGGTGTGTGAACTCAGAGAATGGAGGTGTGTCAACTCAGAATGGAGGTGTGTGAAGTCACAGAACGGAGATTTGTGAAGTCATAGAATGGAAGTGCGTGAAGTCATAGAATGGATGTTTCTGAAGTAAGAATGAAGGTGTGTGAAGGCATAGAATGGAGGTGTGTGAAGTCAAAATAGAGGTGTGTGAACTCATAGAATGGAGGTGTGAGATCTCATAGAATGGAGGTGTGTGAAGTCATGGAATGGAGGTGTGTGAAGTCAAAGAATGGAGGTGTATGAAGTCAAACAATAAAGGTGTGTGAAGTCACAGAATGGAGGTGTGTGAAATCACAGAATGGAGGTGTGTGAAGTCAAAAAGGTGTTGTGTAGAGTCACAAATGGAGGTGTGTGAACTCATAGAATGGAGGTGTGTGAAGTCAAAGAATGGAGGTGTGTGAAGTCATCGAATGGAGGTGTGTGAAGTCATGGAATGGAGGTGTGTGAAGGCACAGAATGGAGGTGTGTGAAGTCATAGAATGGAGCTGTGTGAAGTCAGAATGGAGGTGTGTGAAGTCATAGAATGGAGGTGTGTGAAGTCAGAATGGAGGTGTGTGAAATCATAGAATGGAGGTGTGTGAAGTCACAGTATGGAGGTGTGTGAAGTCATAAAATGAAGCTGTTTGAAGTGAGAATTGAGGTGTGTGAAGTCACAGAATGGAGGTGTGTGAACTCACAATGGAGGTGTGTGAAGTCACAGAACGGATGTGTGAAGTCATAGAATGGAGGTGTGTGAAGTCATAGAATGGAGGTGTGTGAAGTCATAATGGAGGTGTGTGAAGTCACAGAATTGAGGTGTGTGAAGTCACTGAATGGAGGTGTGTGAAGTCAAAGAATGGAGGTGTGTGAAGTCATAGAATGGAGGTGTGTGATCATAGAATGGATGTTTGTGAAGTAAGAATGAAGGTGTGTTAAGTCATAGAATGGAGGTGTGTGAAGGCACAGAATGGAGGTGTGTGAAGTCATAGAATGGAGCTGTGTGAAGTCATAATGGAGGTGTGTGAAGTCATAGAATGGAGGTGTGTGAACTCACAATGGAGGTGTGTGAGGTCAAAGAATGGAGGTGTGTGAAGTCATAGAAAGGAATTGTGTGAAGTCATAGAATGGAGGTGTGTGAAGCCAGAATTGAGGTGTGTGAAGCCACAGAATTGAGGTGTGTGAACTCAGAATGGAGGTGTGTGAAGACACAGAATGGAGGTTTGTGAAGTCATAGAATGGAGGTGTGTGAAGTCATAGAATGGATGTTTCTGAAGTAGAATGAAGGTGTGTGAAGTCACAGAATGGAGGTGTGGGAAGTCAAAATGGAGGTGTGCGAACTCATAAAATGGAGATGTGTGAAGTCATGGAATGGAGGAGTGTGAAGTCCAAAAATGGAGGTGTGTGAAGTTAAACAACGGTGGTGTGTGAAGTCACAGAATGGCGGTGTGTGAAGTCAACGAATGGAAGTGTGTGAAGTCAAAATGGAGGTGTGCGAAGTCACAGAATGGAGGTGTGTGAGGTCACAGAATGGAGGTGTGTGAAGTCATAGAATGGAGGTGTGTGAAGTCACAGAATGGAGATGTGTGAAGTCACAGAATGGCGGTGTTTGAAGTCACAGATTGGAGGTGTGTGAAGTCAAAGAATGGAGGTGTGTGAACTCACAATGGAGGTGTGTGAAGTCCCAGAATGGAGGTGTGTGAAGTCAAACAATAAAGGTGTGTCAAGTCACAGAATGGAGGTCTGTGAAGTCATAGAATGGAGGTGTGTTAAGTCACAGAATGGAGGTGTGTGAACTCAGAGAATGGAGGTGTGTGAACTCAGAATGGAGGTGTGTGAAGTCACAGAACGGAGATTTGTGAAGTCATAGAATGGAAGTGCGTGAAGTCATAGAATGGATGTTTCTGAAGTAAGAATGAAGGTGTGTGAAGGCATAGAATGGAGGTGTGTGAAGTCAAAATAGAGGTGTGTGAACTCATAGAATGGAGGTGTGAGATCTCATAGAATGGAGGTGTGTGAAGTCATGGAATGGAGGTGTGTGAAGTCAAAGAATGGAGGTGTGTGAAGTCAAACAATAAAGGTGTGTGAAGTCACAGAATGGAGGTGTGTGAAATCACAGAATGTAGGTGTGTGAAGTCAAAAAGGTGGTGTGTAGAGTCACAAATGGAGGTGTGTGAACTCATAGAATGGAGGTGTGTGAAGTCAAAGAATGGAGGTGTGTGAAGTCATCGAATGGAGGTGTGTGAAGTCATGGAATGGAGTTGTGTGAAGTCACAGAATGGAGGTGTGTGAAGTCATAGAATGGAGGTATGTGAAGTCACAGAATGGAGGTGTGTGAAGTCATAGAATGGAGGTGTGTGAAATCATAGAATGGAGGTGTGGGAAATCAGAGAATGGAGCTGTGTGAAGTCAGAATTGAGGTGTGCGAAGTCACAGAATGGAGGTGTGTGCAGTCATTTTATGGAGCTATTTGAAGTCAGAATGGAGGTGTGTAAAGTCAAAGAATGGAGGTGTGTGAACTCAGAATGGAGGTGTGTGAAGTCACAGAATCTAGGTGTGGGAAGTCATAGAATGGAGGTGTATGAACTCATAATGGAGGCGTGAGAAATCACAGAATTGTGGTGTGTGAAGTCACAGAATGGAGGTGTGTGAAGTCATAGAATGGAGGTGTGTGAAGTCAGAAAGGAGGTGTGTGAACTCAGATTGGAGGTGTGGGAAGTCATAATGGAGGTGTGCGAATTTATAGAATGGAGGTGTGTGAAGTCACAGAATGGAGGGGTGTGAAGTCAAAGAATGGAGGTGTGTGAAGTCATAGAATGGAGGTCTGTGAAGTCATAGAATGGAGGGGTTTGAATTCATAGAATGGAGGTGTGTGAAGTCACAGAATGAAGGTGCGTTAAGTCACAGAATGGAGGTTTGTGAACTCAGAATATAGGTGTGTGAAGTCACAGAATGGAGGTGTGGGAAGTCATAGAATGGAGTTGTGTGAAGTCACAGAATGGAGGTGTGTGAATTAATAGAATGTAGGTGTGAGAAATCATAGAATGGAGGTGTGTGAAGTCACAGAATGGAAGTGTGTGAAGTCACAGAATGGAGGTGTGTGAAGTCAAAGAATGGAGGTGTGTGAAGTCATAGAATGGAATTGTGTGAAGTCATAGAATGGAGGTGTGTGAAGTGAGAATTGAGGTGTGTGAAGTCATAGAATGGAGGTGTGTGAACTCAGAATGGAGGTGTGTGAAGTCACAGAATGGAGGTTTGTGAAGTCATAGAATGGAGGTGTGTGAAGTTATAGAATGGATGTTTGTGAAGTAGAATAAAGATGTGTGAACTCATAGAATGGAGGTGTGTGAAGTCAAAATGGAGGTGTGTGAAGTCCAAGAATATAGATATGTAAAGTCAAAAAATGTTGGTGTGTGAAGTCAGAGAATGCAGGTGTGTTAAGTCAAAGAATGGAAGTGTGTGAAGTCAAAATGGAGGTGTGTGAAGTCACAGAATGTAGGTGTGTGAAGTCACACAATGAAGGTGTTTGAAGTCAAAATTTTGGTGTGTGAAGTCACAAATGGAGGTGTCTGAAGTCAGAATGCAGCTGTGTGAAGTCATTGAATGGAGGTGTGTGAAGTCAGAATGGAGGTGTGTGAACTCATAGAATGGAGTGTGTGAAGTCACAATGGGGGTGTGTTAAGTCATAGAATGGGGATGTGTGAAGTCAAATTGGAGGTGTGTGAAATCACAGAATGGAGGTGTGTCAACTCAGAAATGAGGAGTGTGAAGTCATAGATTGGAAGTGCGTGAAGTCATAGAATGGATGTTTCTGAAGTAAGAATGAAGGTGTGTGAAGTCATAGAATGGAGGTGTGTGAAGTCAAAATGGAGGTGTGTGAACTCATAGATGGAGGTGTGTGAACTCATAGAATGGAGGTGTGTGAAGTCATGGAATGGAGGGGTGTGAAGTCAATGAATGGAGGTGTGTGAAGTCAAACAATAAAGGTGTGTGAAGTCACAGAATGGAGGTGTGTGAAATCACAGAATGGAGGTGTGTGAAGTCAAAAAGGTGTTGTGTAGAGTCACAAATGGAGGTGTGTGAACTCATAGAATGGAGGTGTGTGAAGTCAAAGAATGGAGGTTTGTGAAGTCATCGAATGGAGGTGTGTGAAGTCATGGAATGGAGGTGTGTGAAGGCACAGAATGGAGGTGTGTGAAGTCATAGAATGGAGCTGTGTGAAGTCAGAATGGAGGTGTGTGAAGTCATAGAATGGAGGTGTGTGAAGTCAGAATGGAGGTGTGTGAAATCATAGAATGGAGGTGTGTGAAGTCACAGTATGGAGGTGTGTGAAGTCATAGAATGAAGCTGTTTGAAGTGAGAATTGAGGTGTGTGTAGTCACAGAATGGAGGTGTGTGAAATCACAGAATGGAGGTGTGTGAAGTCAAAAAGGTGTTGTGTAGAGTCACAAATGGAGGTGTGTGAACTCATAGAATGGAGGTGTGTGAAGTCAAAGAATGGAGGTGTGTGAAGTCATCGAATGGAGTTGTGTGAAGTCATGGAATGGAGGTGTGTGAAGTCACAGAGTGGAGGTGTGTGAAGTCAGAATGGAGTTGTGTGAAGTCAAGGAATGGAGGTGTGTGAAGTCAGAATGGAGGTGTGTGAAGTCATAGAATGGAAGTATGTGAAGTCACAGAATGGAGGTGTGTGAAGTCATAGAATGGAGGTGTGTGAAATCATAGAATGGAGGTGTGGGAAATCAGAGAATGGAGCTGTGTGAAGTCAGAATTGTGGTG
The DNA here is from genome assembly GCA_024803745.1 of Megascapheus bottae. NCBI lineage: Eukaryota > Metazoa > Chordata > Mammalia > Rodentia > Geomyidae > Megascapheus > Megascapheus bottae. The sequence goes on along the minus strand of JANJXV010000938.1, from coordinate 48,451 downwards.
TGCGAAGTCACAGAATGGAGGTGTGTGAAGTCATAGAATGGAGGTGTGTGAAATCATAGAATGGAGGTGTGGGAAATCAGAGAATGGAGCTGTGTGAAGTCAGAATGGAGGTGTGTAAAGTCAAAGAATGGAGGTGTGTGAACTCAGAATGGAGGTGTGTGAAGTCACAGAATCTAGGTGTGTGAAGTCATAGAATGGAGGTGTGGGAAGTCATAGAATGGAGGTGTGTGAACTCATAATGGAGGCGTGAGAAATCACAGAATTGTGGTGTGTGAAGTCACAGAATGGAGGTGTGTGAAGTCATAGAATGGAGGTGTGTGAAGTCAGAACGGAGGTGTGTGAACTCAGATTGGAGGTGTGGGAAGTCATAATGGAGGTGTGCGAATTTATAGAATGGAGGTGTGTGAAGTCACAGAATGGAGGGGTGTGAAGTCAAAGAATGGAGGTGTGTGAAGTCATAGAATGGAGGTGTGTGAAGTCATAGAATGGAGGGGTGTGAAGTCATAGAATGGAGGTGTGTGAAGTCACAGAATGAAGGTGCGTTAAGTCACAGAATGGAGGTTTGTGAACTCAGAATATAGGTGTATGAAGTCAGAGAATGGAGGTGTGGGAAGTCATAGAATGGAGTTGTGTGAAGTCACAGAATGGAGGTGTGTGAATTAATAGAATATAGGTGTGAGAAATCATAGAATGGAGGTGTGTGAAGTCACAGAATGGAAGTGTGTGAAGTCACAGAATGGAGGTGTGTGAAGTCAAAGAATGGAGGTGTTTGAAGTCATAGAATGGAATTGTGTGAAGTCATAGAATGGAGGTGTGTGAAGTGAGAATTGAGGTGTGTGAAGTCACAGAATGGAGGTGTGTGAACTCAGAATGGAGGTGTGTGAAGTCACAGAATGGATGTTTGTGAAGTCATAGAATGGAGGTGTGTGAAGTCATAGAATGGATGTTTGTGAAGTAGAATAAAAATGTGTGAACTCATAGAATGGAGGTTTGTGAAGTCAAAATGGAGGTGTGTGAAGTCCAAGAATATAGGTGTGTGAAGTCAAACAATGGTGGTGTGTGAAGTCAGAGAATGCAGGTGTGTTAAGTCAAAGAATGGAAGTGTGTGAAGTCAAAATGGAGGTGTGTGAAGTCACAGAATGTAGGTGTGTGAAGTCACACAATGAAGGTGTTTGAAGTCAAAATTTTGGTGTGTGAAGTCACAAATGGAGGTGTCTGAAGTCAGAATGCAGCTGTGTGAAGTCATTGAATGGAGGTGTGTGAAGTCAGAATGGAGGTGTGTGAACTCATAGAATGGAGTGTGTGAAGTCACAATGGGGGTGTGTGAAGTCATAGAATGGGGGTGTGTGAAGTCAAATTGGAGGTGTGTGAAATCACAGAATGGAAGTGTGTCAACTCACAAATGAGGAGTGTGAAGTCATAGATTGGAAGTGCGTGAAGTCATAGAATGGATGTTTCTGAAGTAAGAATGAAGGTGTGTGAAGTCATAGAATGGAGGTGTGTGAAGTCAAAATGGAGGTGTGTGAACTCATAGAATGGAGGTGTGTGAACTCAAAGAATGGAGGTGTGTGAAGTCATGGAATGGAGGGGTGTGAAGTCAATGAATGGAGGTGTGTGAAGTCAAACAATAAAGGTGTGTGAAGTCACAGAATGGATGTGTGTGAAATCACAGAATGGAGGTGTGTGAAGTCAAAAAGGTGTTGTGTAGAGTCACAATTGGAGGTGTGTGAACTCATAGAATGGAGGTGTGTGAAGTCAAAGAATGGAGGTGTGTGAAGTCATCGAATGGAGGTGTGTGAAGTCATGGAGTGGAGGTGTGTGAAGTCACAGAATGGAGGTGTGTGAAGTCAGAATGGAGTTTTGTGAAGTCATAGAATGGAGGTGTGTGAAGTCAGAATGGAGGTGTGTGAAGTCATAGAATGGAGGTGTGTGAAGTCAGAATGGAGGTGTGTGAACTCATGGAATGGAGAGTGTGAAGTCACAATTGAGGTGTGTGAAGTCACAGAATGGAGGTGTGTGAAGTCATAGAATGGAGGTGTGTGAAGTCATAGAATGGATGTTTGTTAAGTAAGAATGAAGGTGTGTTAAGTCATAGAATGGAGGTGTGTGAAGGCACAGAATGGAGGTGTGTGAAGTCATAGAATGCAGCTGTGTGAAGTCAGAATGTAGGTGTGTGAAGTCACAGAATGGAGGTGTGTGAACTCAGAATGGAGGTGTGTGAAGGCACAGAATGGAGGTGTGTTATGTCACAGAACGGAGGTGTTGGAACTCAGAATGGAGGTGTGTGAAGTCATAGAATGGAGGTGTGTGAAGTCACAGAATGGAGGTGTGTGAAGTCAAAATTGAGCTGTGTGAACTCATAGAATGGAGGTGTGTGAACTCATAGAATGTAAGTGTGTGAAGTCATGGAATGGAGGTGTGTGAAGTCAAAGAATGGAGGTGTGTAGTCATAGAATGGAGGTGTGTGAAGTCACAGAATGGAGGTGTGTAAAGTCACAGAATGGAGGTGTGTGAAGTCACAGAATGGAGGTGTGTGAAGTCACAGAATGGAGGTGTGTAAAGTCACAGAATTGAGGTGTGTGAAGTCACAGAATGGAGGTGTGTGAAGTCACAGAATGGAGGTGTGTGAAGTCATAGAATGGAGGTGAGTGAAGTCACAGAATGGAGGAGTGTGAAGTCACAGAATGGAGGTGTGTGAAGTCACAGAATGGAGGTGTGTGAAGTCAAAATGGAGGTGTAAGAACTCATAGAATGGAGGTGTGTGAACTCATAGAATGGAGGTGTGTGAAGTCATGGAATGGAGGTGTGTGAAGTCAAAGAATGGAGGTGTGTGAAGTCAAACAAAAATGGTGTGTATAGTCACAGAATGGTGGTGTGTGAAATCACAGAATGGAGGTGTGTGAAGTAAAAAAGATGGTGTGTACAGTCACAAATGCAGGTGTGTGAACTCGTAGAATGGAGGTGTGTGAAGTCATGGAATGGAGGTGTGTGAAGTCACAGAATGGAGGTGTGTGAAGTCATAGAATGGAGGTGTGTGAAGTCATAGAATGGATGTTTCTGAAGTAAGAATGAAGGTGTGTGAAGTCATAGAATGGAGGTGTGTGAAGTCAAAATGGAGGTGTGTGAACTCATAGAATGAAGGTCTGAGAACTCATAGAATGGAGGTGTGTGAAGTCATGGAATAAAGGTGTGTGAAGTCAAAGAATGCAGGTGTGTGAAGTCAAACAATAAAGGTGTGTGAAGTCACAGAATGGAGGTGTGTGAAATCACAGAATGGAGGTGTGTGAAGTCAAAAATGTGCTGTGTAGAGTCACAAATGGAGGTGTGTGAAGTCAAAGAATGGAGGTGTGTGAAGTCATAGAATGGGAGTGTGTGAAGTCATAGAATGCAGGTGTGTGAAGTCAAAATGGAGGTGTGCGAACTCAAAAAATGGAGATGTGTGAAGTCATGGAATGTAGGTGTGTGAAGTCCAAAAATGGAGGTGTGTGAAGTCAAACAATGGTGGTGTGTGAAGTCACAGAATGGAGGTGTGTGAAATCAAAGAATGGAAGTGTATGAACTAAAACTGGAGGTGTGTGAAGTCACAGAATGAAGGTGTGTGAAGTCACAGAATGGAGGTATGTGAAGTGATAGAATGGAGGTGTGTGAAGTCACAGAATGGAGGTGTGTGAAGTCACAGAATGGAGGTGAGTGAAGTCACAGAATGGAGGTGTGTGAAGTCAAAATGGAGGTGTGTGAACTCATAGAATGGAGGTGTGTGAACTCATAGTATGGAAGTGTGTGAAGTCATGGAATGGAGGTATGTGAAGTCAAAGAATGGCGGTGTGTGAAGTCATAGAATGGAGGTGTGTGAAGTCACAGAATGGAGGTGTGTAAAGTCACAGAATGGAGGTGTGTGAAGTCACAGAATGGAGGTGTGTGAAGTCACAGAATGGAGGTGTGTAAAGTCACAGAATGGAGGTGTGTGAAGTCACAGAATGGAGGTGTGTGAAGTCACAGAATGGAGGTGTGTGAAGTCAAAATGGAGGTGTGTGAACTCATAGAATGGAGGTGTGTGAACTCATAGAATGAAAGTGTGTGAAGTCTTGGAATGAAGGTGTGTGAAGTCACAGAATGGAGGTGTGTGAAGTCATAGAATGGAGGTGAGTGAAGTCACAGAATGGAGGTGTGTGAAGTCACAGAATGGAGGTGTGTGAAGTCAAAATGGATGTGTGTGAACTCATAGAATGGAGGTATCTGAACTCATAGAATGGAGGTGTGTGAAGTCATGGAATGGAGGTGTGTGAAGTCAAAGAATGGAGGTGTGTGAACTCAAAAAAAAAGGTGTGTATAGTCAGAGAAAGGAGGTGTGTGAAATCAGAGAATGGAGGTGTGTGAAGTCAAAAAGATGGTGTGTACAGTCACAAATGAAAGTGTGTGAACTCGTAGAATGGAGGTGTGTGAAGTCACAGAATGGAGGTGTGTGAAGTCATAGAATGGAGGTGTGTGAAGTCATAGAATGGATGTTTCTGAAGTAAGAATGAAGGTGTGTGAAGTTATAGAATGGAGGGGTGTGAAGTCAAAATGGAGGTGTGTGAACACAAAGAATGAAGGTCTGAGAACTCATAGAATGGAGGTGTGTGAAGTCATGGAATAAAGGTGTGTGAAGTCAAAGAATGCAGCTGTGTGAAGTCAAAAAATAAAGGTGTGTGAAGTCACAGAATGGAGGTGTGTGAAATCACAGAATGGAGGTGTGTGAAGTCAAAAAGGTGCTGTGTAGAGTCACAAATGGAGGTGTGTGAACTCATAGAATGGAGGTGTGTGAAGTCAAAGTATGGAGGTGTGTGAAGTCATAGAATGGAGCTGTGTGAAGTCAGAATGGAGGTGTGTGAAGTCATAGAATGGAGGTGTGTGAAGTCAGAATGGAGGTGTGTGAAATCATAGAATGGATGTGTGTGAAGTCACAGTATGGAGGTGTGTGAAGTCATAGAATGAAGCTCTGTGAAGTGAGAATTGAGGTGTGTGAAGTCACAGAATGGAGGTGTGTGAACTCAGAATGGAGGTGTGTGAAGTCACAGAACGGAGGTGTGAAGTCATAGAATGGAGGTGTGTGAAGTCATAGAATGGAGGTGTGTGAACTCAGAATAGAGGTGTGTGAATTCCCAGAATTGAGGTGTGGGAAGTCATAGAATTGAGTTGTGTGAAGTCACAGAATGGAGAAGTGTGAATTCATAGAATATAGGTGTGTGAAGTCATAGAATGGAGGTGTGTGAAGTCACAGAATGGAGGTGTGCGAAGTCACAGAATGGAAGTGTGTGAAGTCACAGAATGGAGGTGTGTGAACTCACAATGGAGGTGTGTGAAGTCACAGAATGGGAGTGTGTGAAGTCACAGAATGGAGGTGTGTGAACTGACAATGGAGGTGTGTGAAGTCAAAGAATGGAGGTGTGTGAAGTCATAGAATGGAAGTGTGTGAAGTCATAGAATGCAGGTGTGTGAAGTCAAAATGGAGGTGTGCGAACTCATAAAATGGAGATGTGTGAAGTCATAGAATGTAGGTGTGTGAAGTCCAAAAATGGAGGTGTGTGAAGTCAAACAATGGTGGTGTGTGAAGTCACAGAATGGAGGTGTGTGAAGTCAAAGAATGGAAGTGTGTGAAGTAAAACTGGAAGTGTGTGAAGTCACAGAATGAAGGTGTGTGAAGTCACAGAATGGAGGTGTGTGAAGTCATAGAATGGAGGTGTGTGAAGTCACAGCATGGAGGTGTGTGAAGTCAGAGAATGGGGTGAGTGAAGTCACAGAATGGAGGTGTGTGAAGTCAAAATGGAGGTGTGTGAACTCATAGAATGGAGGTGTGTGAACTCATAGAATGGAAGTGTGTGAAGTCATGGAATGGAGGTGTGTGAAGTCAAAGAATGGAGGTGTATGAAGTCATAGAATGGAGGTGTGTGAAGTCACAGAATGGAGGTGTGTAAAGTCACAGAATGGAGGTGTGTGAAGTCACAGAATGGAGGTCTGTGAAGTCACAGAATGGAGGTGTGTAAAGTCAGGGAATGGAGGTGTGTGAAGTCACAGAATGGAGGTGTGTGAAGTCACAGAATGGAGGTGTGTGAAGTCACAGAATGGAGGTGTGTGAACTCATAGAATGGAGGTGTGTGAACTCATAGAATGGAAGTGTGTGAAGTCATGGAATGAAGGTGTGTGAAGTCACAGAATGGAGGTGTGTGAAGTCATAGAATGGAGGTGAGTGAAGTCACAGAATGGAGGTGTGTGAAGTCACAGAATGGAGGTGTGTGAAGTCACATAATGGAGGTGTGTGAAGTCAAAATGGAGGTGTGTGAACTCATAGAATGGAGGTGTGTGAACTCATAGAATGGAGGTGTGTGAAGTCATGGAATGGAGGTGTGTGAAGTCAAAGAATGGAGGTGTGTGAAGTCAAACAAAAATGGTGTGTATAGTCACAGAATGGAGGTGTGTGAAATCACAGAATGGAGGTGTGTGAGGTAAAAAAGATGGTGTGTACAGTCACAAATGCAGGTGTGTGAACTCGTAGAATGGAGGTGTGTTAAGTCAAAGAATGGAGGTGTGTGAAGTCATGGAATGGAGGTATGTGAAGTTACAGAATGGAGGTGTGTGAAGTCATAGAATGGAGGTGTGTGAAGTCATAGAATGGATGTTTCTGAAGTAAGAATGAAGGTGTGTGAAGTCATAGAATGGAGGTGTGTGAAGTCAAAATGGAGGTGTGTGAACTCATAGAATGAAGGTCTGAGAACTCATAGAATGGAGGTGTGTGAAGTCATGGAATAAAGGTGTGTGAAGTCAAAGAATGCAGGTGTGTGAAGTCAAACAATAAAGGTGTGTGAAGTCACAGAATGGAGGTGTGTGAAATCACAGAATGGAGGTGTGTGAAGTTAAAAAGGTGCTGTGTAGAGTCACAAATGGAGGTGTGTGAACTCATAGAATGGAGGTGTGTGAAGTCAAAGAATGGAGGTGTGTGAAGTCATCGAATGGAGGTGTGTAAAGTCATGGAATGGAGGTGTGTGAAGGCACAGAATGGAGGTGTGTGAAGTCAAAGAATGGAGGTGTGTGAAGTCATAGAATGGAAGTGTGTGAAGTCATAGAATGCAGGTGTGTGAAGTCAAAATGGAGGTGTGCGAACTCATAAAATGGAGATGTGTGAAGTCATGGAATGTAGGTGTGTGAAGTCCAAAAATGGAGGTGTGTGAAGTCAAACAATGGTGGTGTGTGAAGTCACAGAATGGAGGTGTGTGAAGTCAAAGAATGGAAGTGTGTGAACTAAAACTGGAGGTGTGTGAAGTCACAGAATGAAGGTGTGTGAAGTCACAGAATGGAGGTGTGTGAAGTCATACAATGGAGGTGTGTGAAGTCACAGAATGGAGGTGTGTGAAGTCAAAATGGAGGTGTGTGAACTCATAGAATGGAGGTGTGTGAACTCATAGAATGGAAGTGTGTGAAGTCATGGAATGGAGGTATGTGAAGTCAAAGAATGGAGGTGTGGGAAGTCATAGAATGGAGGTGTGTGGAGTCACAGAATGGAGGTGTGTAAAGTCACAGACTGGAGGTGTGTGAAGTCACAGAATGGAGGTGTGTGAAGGCACAGAATGGAGGTGTGTAAAGTCACAGAATGGAGGTGTGTGAAGTCACAGATTGGAGGTGTGTGGAGTCACAGAATGGAGGTGTGTGAAGTCAAAATGGAGGTGTGTGAACTCATAGAATGGAGGTGTGTGAACTCATAGAATGGAAGTGTGTGAAGTCTTGGAATGAAGGTGTGTGAAGTCACAGAATGGAGCTGTGTGAAGTCATAGAATGGAGGTGAGTGAAGTCACAGAATGGAGGTGTGTGAAGTCACAGAATGGAAGTGTGTGAAGTCAAAATGGAGGTGTGTGAACTCATAGAATGGAGGTGTGTGAACTCATAGAATGGAGGTGTGTGAAGTCATGGAATGGAGGTGTGTGAAGTCAAAGAATGGAGGTGTGTGAACTCAAACAAAAATGGTGTGTATAGTCACAGAATGGAGGTGTGTGAAGTCAAAAAGATGGTGTGTACAGTCACAAGTGAAAGTGTGTGAACTCGTAGAATGGAGGAGTATGAAGTCAAAGAATGGAGGTGTGTGAAGTCATGGAATGGAGGTGTGTGAAGTCACAGAATGGAGGTGTGTGAAGTCATAGAATGGAGGTGTGTGAAGTCATAGAATGGATGTTTCTGAAGTAAGAATGAAGGTGTGTGAAGTTATAGAATGGAGGGGTGTGAAGTCAAAATGGAGGTGTGTGAACTCATAGAATGAAGGTCTGAGAACTCATAGAATGGAGGTGTGTGAAGTCATGGAATAAAGGTGTGTGAAGTCAAAGATTGCAGCTGTGTGAAGTCAAAAAATAAAGGTGTGTGAAGTCACAGAATGGAGGTGTGTGAAATCACAGAATGGAGGTGTGTGAAGTCAAAAAGGTGCTGTGTAGAGTCACAAATGGAGGTGTGTGAACTCATAGAATGGAGGTGTGTGAAGTCAAAGTATGGAGGTGTGTGAAGTCATCGAATGGAGGTGTGTGAAGTCATGGAATGGAGGTGTGTGAAGGCACAGAATGGAGGTGTGTGAAGTCATAGAATGGAGCTGTGTGAAGTCAGAATGGAGGTGTGTGAAGTCATAGAATGGAGGTGTGTGAAGTCAGAATGGAGGTGTGTGAAATCATAGAATGGAGGTGTGTGAAGTCACAGTATGGAGGTGTGTGAAGTCATAGAATGAAGCTGTGTGAAGTGAGAATTGAGGTGTGTGAAGTCACAGAATGGAGGTGTGTGAACTCAGAATGGAGGTGTGTGAAGTCATAGAATGGAGGTGTGAAGTCATAGAATGGAGGTGTGTGAAGTCATAGAATGGAGGTGTGTGAAGTCATAATGGAGGTGTGTGAAGTCACAGAATTGAGGTGTGTGAAGTCACTGAATGGAGGTGTGTGAAGTCAAAGAATGGAGGTGTGTGAAGTCATAGAATGGAGGTGTGTGATCATAGAATGGATGTTTGTGAAGTAAGAATGAAGGTGTGTTAAGTCATAGAATGGAGGTGTGTGAAGGCACAGAATGGAGGTGTGTGAAGTCATAGAATGGAGCTGTGTGAAGTCATAATGGAGGTGTGTGAAGTCATAGAATGGAGGTGTGTGAACTCACAATGGAGGTGTGTGAAGTCAAAGAATGGAGGTGTGTGAAGTCATAGAAAGGAGTTGTGTGAAGTCATAGAATGGAGGTGTGTGAAGCCAGAATTCAGGTGTGTGAAGTCACAGAATTGAGGTGTGTGAACTCAGAATGGAGGTGTGTGAAGACACAGAATGGAGGTTTGTGAAGTCATAGAATGGAGGTGTGTGAAGTCATAGAATGGATGTTTCTGAAGTAGAATGAAGGTGTGTGAAGTCACAGAATGGAGGTGTGTGAAGTCAAAATGGAGGTGTGCGAACTCACAAAATGGAGATGTGTGAAGTCATGGAGTGGAGGAGTGTGAAGTCCAAAAATGGTGGTGTGTGAAGTTAAACAATGGTGGTGTGTGAAGTCACCCGAATGGCGGTGTGTGAAGTCAACGAATGGAAGTGTGTGAAGTCAAAATGGAGGTGTGTGAAGTCACAGAATGGAGGTGTGTGAGGTCACAGAATGGAGGTGTGTGAAGTCATAGAATGGAGGTGTGTGAAGTCACAGAATGGAGATGTGTGAAGTCACAGAATGGCGGTGTTTGAAGTCACAGATTGGAGGTGTGTGAAGTCACAGAACGGAGATTTGTGAAGTCATAGAATGGAAGTGCGTGAAGTCATAGAATGGATGTTTCTGAAGTAAGAATGAAGGTGTGTGAAGTCATAGAATGGAGGTGTGTGAAGTCAAAATAGAGGTGTGTGAACTCATAGAATGGAGGTGTGAGATCTCGTAGAATGGAGGTGTGTGAAGTCATGGAATGGAGGTGTGTGAAGTCAAAGAATGGAGGTGTGTGAAGTCAAACAATAAAGGTGTGTGAAGTCACAGAATGGAGGTGTGTGAAATCACAGAATGGAGGTGTGTGAAGTCAAAAAGGTGGTGTGTAGAGTCACAGATGGAGGTGTGTGAACTCATAGAATGGAGGTGTGTGAAGTCAAAGAATGGAGGTGTGTGAAGTCACAGAATGGAGGTGTGTAAAGTCAGAGAATGGAGGTGTGTGAAGTCACAGAATGGAGGTGTGTGAAGTCACAGAATGGAGGTGTGTGAAGTCAAAATGGAGGTGTGTGAACTCATAGAATGGAGGTGTGTGAACTCATAGAATGGAAGTGTGAGAAGTCATGGAATGAAGGTGTGTGAAGTCACAGAATGGAGGTGTGTGAAGTCATAGAATGGAGGTGAGTGAAGTCACAGAATGGAGGTGTGTGAAGTCACAGAATGGAGGTGTGTGAAGTCACAGAATGGAGGTGTGTGAAGTCAAAATGGAGGTGTGTGAACTCATAGAATGGAGGTGTGTGAACTCATAGAATGGAGGTGTGTGAAGTCATGGAATGGAGGTGTGTGAAGTCAAAGAATGGAGGTGTGTGAACTCAAACAAAAATGGTGTGTATAGTCACAGAATGGAGGTGTGTGAAATCACAGAATGGAGGTGTGTGAAGTAAAAAAGATGGTGTGTACAGTCACAAATGCAGGTGTGTGAACTCGTAGAATGGAGGAGTGTTAAGTCAAAGAATGGAGGTGTGTGAAGTCATGGAATGGAGGTGTGTGAAGTCACAGAATGGAGGTGTGTGAAGTCATAGAATGGATGTGTGTGAAGTCATAGAATGGATGTTTCTGAAGTAAGAATGAAGGTGTGTGAAGTCATAGAATGGAGGTGTGTGAAGTCAAAATGGAGGTGTGTGAACTCATAGAATGAAGGTCTGAGAACTCATAGAATGGAGGTGTGTGAAGTCATGGAATAAAGGTGTGTGAAGTCAAAGAATGCAGGTGTGTGAAGTCAAACAATAAAGGTGTGTGAAGTCACAGAATGGAGGTGTGTGAAATCACAGAATGGAGGTGTGTGAAGTTAAAAAGGTGCTGTGTAGAGTCACAAATGGAGGTGTGTGAACTCATAGAATGGAGGTGGGTGAAGTCAAAGAATGGAGGTGTGTGAAGCCATCGAATGGAGGTGTGTGAAGTCATGGAATGGAGGTGTGTGAAGGCACAGAATGGAGGTGTGTGAAGTCAAAGAATGGAGGTGTGTGAAGTCATAGAATGGAAGTGTGTGAAGTCATAGAATGCAGGTGTGTGAAGTCAAAATGGAGGTGTGCGAACTCATAAAATGGAGATGTGTGAAGTCATGGAATGTAGGTGTGTGAAGTCCAAAAATGGAGGTGTGTGAAGTCAAACAATGGTGGTGTGTGAAGTCACAGAATGGAGGTGTGTGAAGTCAAAGAATGGAAGTGTGTGAACTAAAACTGGAGGTGTGTGAAGTCACAGAATGAAGGTGTGTGAAGTCACAGAATGGAGGTGTGTGAAGTCATAGAATGGAGGTGTGTGAAGTCACAGAATGGAGGTGTGTGAAGTCAAAATGGAGGTGTGTGAACTCATAGAATGGAGGTGTGTGAACTCATAGAATGGAAGTGTGTGAAGTCATGGAATGGAGGTATGTGAAGTCAAAGAATGGAGGTGTGGGAAGTCATAGAATGGAGGTGTGTGGAGTCACAGAATGGAGGTGTGTAAAGTCACAGAATGGAGGTGTGTGAAGTCACAGAATGGAGGTGTGTGAAGGCACAGAATGGAGGTGTGTAAAGTCACAGAATGGAGGTGTGTGAAGTCACAGATTGGAGGTGTGTGGAGTCACAGAATGGAGGTGTGTGAAGTCAAAATGGAGGTGTGTGAACTCATAGAATGGAGGTGTGTGAACTCATAGAATGGAAGTGTGTGAAGTCTTGGAATGAAGGTGTGTGAAGTCACAGAATGGAGCTGTGTGAAGTCATAGAATGGAGGTGAGTGAAGTCACAGAATGGAGGTGTGTGAAGTCACAGAATGGAAGTGTGTGAAGTCAAAATGGAGGTGTGTGAACTCATAGAATGGAGGTGTGTGAACTCATAGAATGGAGGTGTGTGAAGTCATGGAATGGAGGTGTGTGAAGTCAAAGAATGGAGGTGTGTGAACTCAAACTAAAATGGTGTGTATAGTCACAGAATGGAGGTGTGTGAAATCACAGAATGGAGGTGTGTGAAGTCAAAAAGATGGTGTGTACAGTCACAAGTGAAAGTGTGTGAACTCGTAGAATGGAGGAGTATGAAGTCAAAGAATGGAGGTGTGTGAAGTCATGGAATGGAGGTGTGTGAAGTCACAGAATGGAGGTGTGTGAAGTCATAGAATGGAGGTGTGTGAAGTCATAGATTGGATGTTTCTGAAGTAAGAATGAAGGTGTGTGAAGTTATAGAATGGAGGGGTGTGTAGTCAAAATGGAGGTGTGTGAACTCATAGAATGAAGGTCTGAGAACTCATAGAATGGAGGTGTGTGAAGTCATGGAATAAAGGTGTGTGAAGTCAAAGATTGCAGCTGTGTGAAGTCAAAAAATAAAGGTGTGTGAAGTCACAGAATGGAGGTGTGTGAAATCACAGAATGGAGGTGTGTGAAGTCAAAAAGGTGCTGTGTAGAGTCACAAATGGAGGTGTGTGAACTCATAGAATGGAGGTGTGTGAAGTCAAAGTATGGAGGTGTGTGAAGTCATCGAATGGAGGTGTGTGAAGTCATGGAATGGAGGTGTGTGAAGGCACAGAATGGAGGTGTGTGAAGTCATAGAATGGAGCTGTGTGAAGTCAGAATGGAGGTGTGTGAAGTCATAGAATGGAGGTGTGTGAAGTCAGAATGGAGGTGTGTGAAATCATAGAATGGAGGTGTGTGAAGTCACAGTATGGAGGTGTGTGAAGTCATAGAATGAAGCTGTGTGAAGTGAGAATTGAGGTGTGTGAAGTCACAGAATGGAGGTGTGTGAACTCAGAATGGAGGTGTGTGAAGTCATAGAATGGAGGTGTGAAGTCATAGAATGGAGGTGTGTGAAGTCATAGAATGGAGGTGTGTGAAGTCATAATGGAGGTGTGTGAAGTCACAGAATTGAGGTGTGTGAAGTCACTGAATGGAGGTGTGTGAAGTCAAAGAATGGAGGTGTGTGAAGTCATAGAATGGAGGTGTGTGATCATAGAATGGATGTTTGTGAAGTAAGAATGAAGGTGTGTTAAGTCATAGAATGGAGGTGTGTGAAGGCACAGAATGGAGGTGTGTGAAGTCATAGAATGGAGCTGTGTGAAGTCATAATGGAGGTGTGTGAAGTCATAGAATGGAGGTGTGTGAACTCACAATGGAGGTGTGTGAAGTCAAAGAATGGAGGTGTGTGAAGTCATAGAAAGGAGTTGTGTGAAGTCATAGAATGGAGGTGTGTGAAGCCAGAATTCAGGTGTGTGAAGTCACAGAATTGAGGTGTGTGAACTCAGAATGGAGGTGTGTGAAGACACAGAATGGAGGTTTGTGAAGTCATAGAATGGAGGTGTGTGAAGTCATAGAATGGATGTTTCTGAAGTAGAATGAAGGTGTGTGAAGTCACAGAATGGAGGTGTGTGAAGTCAAAATGGAGGTGTGCGAACTCACAAAATGGAGATGTGTGAAGTCATGGAGTGGAGGAGTGTGAAGTCCAAAAATGGTGGTGTGTGAAGTTAAACAATGGTGGTGTGTGAAGTCACCCGAATGGCGGTGTGTGAAGTCAACGAATGGAAGTGTGTGAAGTCAAAATGGAGGTGTGTGAAGTCACAGAATGGAGGTGTGTGAGGTCACAGAATGGAGGTGTGTGAAGTCATAGAATGGAGGTGTGTGAAGTCACAGAATGGAGATGTGTGAAGTCACAGAATGGCGGTGTTTGAAGTCACAGATTGGAGGTGTGTGAAGTCACAGAATGGAGGTGTGTGAACTCAAAATGGAGGTGTGTGAAGTCCCAGAATGGAGGTGTGTGAAGTCAAATAATAAAGGTGTGTTAAGTCACAGAAAGGAGGTCTGTGAAGTCATAGAATGGAGGTGTGTTAAGTCACAGAATGGAGGTGTGTAAACTCAGAGAATGGAGGTGTGTGAACTCAGAATGGAGGTGTGTGAAGTCACAGAACGGAGATTTGTGAAGTCATAGAATGGAAGTGCGTGAAGTCATAGAATGGATGTTTCTGAAGTAAGAATGAAGGTGTGTGAAGTCATAGAATGGAGGTGTGTGAAGTCAAAATAGAGGTGTGTGAACTCATAGAATGGAGGTGTGAGATCTCGTAGAATGGAGGTGTGTGAAGTCTTGGAATGGAGGTGTGTGAAGTCAAAGAATGGAGGTGTGTGAAGTCAAACAATAAAGGTGTGTGAAGTCACAGAATGGAGGTGTGTGAAATCACAGAATGGAGGTGTGTGAAGTCAAAAAGGTGGTGTGTAGAGTCACAAATGGAGGTGTGTGAACTCATAGAATGGAGGTGTGTGAAGTCAAAGAATGGAGGTGTGTGAAGTCACAGAATGGAGGTGTGTAAAGTCAGAGAATGGAGGTGTGTGAAGTCACAGAATGGAGGTGTGTGAAGTCACAGAATGGAGGTGTGTGAAGTCAAAATGGAGGTGTGTGAACTCATAGAATGGAGGTGTGTGAACTCATAGAATGGAAGTGTGTGAAGTCATGGAATGAAGGTGTGTGAAGTCACAGAATGGAGGTGTGTGAAGTCATAGAATGGAGGTGAGTGAAGTCACAGAATGGAGGTGTGTGAAGTCACAGAATGGAGGTGTGTGAAGTCACAGAATGGAGGTGTGTGAAGTCAAAATGGAGGTGTGTGAACTCATAGAATGGAGGTGTGTGAACTCATAGAATGGAGGTGTGTGAAGTCATGGAATGGAGGTGTGTGAAGTCAAAGAATGGAGGTGTGTGAACTCAAACAAAAATGGTGTGTATAGTCACAGAATGGAGGTGTGTGAAATCAGAGAATGGAGGTGTGTGAAGTAAAAAAGATGGTGTGTACAGTCACAAATGCAGGTGTGTGAACTCGTAGAATGGAGGAGTGTTAAGTCAAAGAATGGAGGTGTGTGAAGTCATGGAATGGAGGTGTGTGAAGTCACAGAATGGAGGTGTGTGAAGTCATAGAATGGAGGTGTGTGAAGTCATAGAATGGATGTTTCTGAAGTAAGAATGAAGGTGTGTGAAGTCATAGAATGGAGGTGTGTGAAGTCAAAATGGAGGTGTGTGAACTCATAGAATGAAGGTCTGAGAACTCATAGAATGGAGGTGTGTGAAGTCATGGAATAAAGGTGTGTGAAGTCAAAGAATGCAGGTGTGTGAAGTCAAACAATAAAGGTGTGTGAAGTCACAGAATGGAGGTGTGTGAAATCACAGAATGGAGGTGTGTGAAGTTAAAAAGGTGCTGTGTAGAGTCACAAATGGAGGTGTGTGAACTCATAGAATGGAGGTGGGTGAAGTCAAAGAATGGAGGTGTGTGAAGCCATCGAATGGAGGTGTGTGAAGTCATGGAATGGAGGTGTGTGAAGGCACAGAATGGAGGTGTGTGAAGTCAAAGAATGGAGGTGTGTGAAGTCATAGAATGGAAGTGTGTGAAGTCATAGAATGCAGGTGTGTGAAGTCAAAATGGAGGTGTGCGAACTCATAAAATGGAGATGTGTGAAGTCATGGAATGCAGGTGTGTGAAGTCCAAAAATGGAGGTGTGTGAAGTCAAACAATGGTGGTGTGTGAAGTCAAAGAATGGAGGTGTGTGAAGTCAAAGAATGGAAGTGTGTGAACTAAAACTGGAGGTGTGTGAAGTCACAGAATGAACGTGTGTGAAGTCACAGAATGGAGGTGTGTGAAGTCATAGAATGGAGGTGTGTGAAGTCACAGAATGGAGGTGTGTGAAGTAAAAATGGAGGTGTGTGAACTCATAGAATGGAGGTGTGTGAACTCATAGAATGGAATTGTGTGAAGTCATGGAATGGAGGTATGTGAAGTCAAAGAATGGAGGTGTGTGAAGTCATAGAATGGAGGTGTGTGGAGTCACAGAATGGAGGTGTGTAAAGTCACAGAATGGAGGTGTGTGAAGTCACAGAATGGAGGTGTGTGAAGTCAGAGAATGGAGGTGTATGAAGTCACAGAATGGAGGTGTGTGAAGTCACAGAATGGAGGTGTGTGAAGTCACAGAATGGAGGTGTGTGAAGTCAAAATGGAGGTGTGTGAACTCATAGAATGGAGGTGTGTGAACTCATAGAATGGAAGTGTGTGAAGTCTTGGAATGAAGGTGTGTGAAGTCACAGAATGGAGCTGTGTGAAGTCATAGAATGGAGGTGAGTGAAGTCATAGAATGGAGGTGTGTGAAGTCACAGAATGGAGGTGTGTGAAGTCAAAATGGAGGTGTGTGAACTCATAGAATGGAGGTGTGTGAACTCATAGAATGGAGGTGTGTGAAGTCATGGAATGGAGGTGTGTGAAGTCAAAGAATGGAGGTGTGTGAACTCAAACAAAAATGGTGTGTATAGTCACAGAATGGAGTTGTGTGAAATCACAGAATGGAGGTGTGTGAAGTCAAAAAGATGGTGTGTACAGTCACAAATGAAAGTGTGTGAACTCGTAGAATGGAGGTGTGTGAAGTCAAAGAATGGAGGTGTGTGAAGTCATGGAATGGAGGTGTGTGAAGTCACAGAATGGAGGTGTGTGAAGTCATAGAATGGAGGTGTGTGAAGTCATAGAATGGATGTTTCTGAAGTAAGAATGAAGGTGTGTGAATTTATAGAATGGAGGGGTGTGAAGTCAAAATGGAGGTGTGTTTTTCTCATAGAATGAAGGTTAGAACTCACAGAATGGAGGTGTGTGAAGTCATGGAATAAAGGTGTGTGAAGTCAAAGAATGCAGCTGTGTGAAGTCAAACAATAAAGGTGTGTGAAGTCACAGAATGGAGGTGTGTGAAATCACAGAAGGGAGGTGTGTGAAGTCAAAAAGGTGCTGTGTAGAGTCACAAATGGAGGTGTGTGAACTCATAGAATGGAGGTGTGTGAAGTCAAAGTATGCAGATGTGTGAAGTCATCGAATGGAGGTTTGTGAAGTCATGGAATGGAGGTGTGTGAAGGCACAGAATGGAGGTGTGTGAAGTCATAGAATGGAGCTGTGTGAAGTCAGAATGGAGGTGTGTGAAGTCGTAGAATGGAGGTGTGTGAAGTCAGAATGGAGGTGTGTGAAATCATAGAATGGATGTGTGTGAAGTCACAGTACGGAGGTGTGTGAAGTCATAGAATGAAGCTGTGTGAAGTGAGAATTGAGGTGTGTGAAGTCACAGAATGGAGGTGTGTGAACTCAGAATGGAGGAGTGTGAAGTCACAGAACGGAGGTGTGAAGTCATAGAATGGAGGTGTGTGAAGTCATAGAATGGAGGTGTGTGAAGTCATAATGGAGGTGTGTGAAGTCACAGAATTGAGGTGTGTGAAGTCATTGAATGGAGGTGTGTGAAGTCAAAGAATGGAGGTGTGTGAGGTCATAGAATGGAGGTGTGTGATCATAGAATGGATGTTTGTGAAGTAAGAATGAAGGTGTGTTAAGTCATAGAATGGAGGTGTGTGAAGGCACAGAATGGAGGTGTGTGAAGTCATAGAATGGAGCTGTGTGAAGTCATAATGGAGGTGTGTGAAGTCATAGAATGGAGGTGTGTGAAGTCAGAATGGAGGTGTGTGAAGTCATAGAATGGAGGTGTGTGAAGTCAGAATGGAGGTGTGTGAACTCATGGAATGGAGAGTGTGAAGTCACAATTGAGGTGTGTGAAGTCACAGAATGGAGGTGTGTGAAGTCACAGAATGGAAGTGTGTGAAGTCACAGAATGGAGGTGTGTGAAGTCAAAGAATGGAGATGTGTGAAGTCATAGAATGGAATTGTGTGAAGTCATAGAATGGAGGTGTGTGAACTGAGAATTGAGGTGTGTGAAGTCACAGAATGGAGGTGTGTGAACTCAGAATGGAGGTGTGTGAAGTCACAGAATGGAGGTTTGTGAAGTCATAGAATGGAGGTGTGTGAAGTCATAGAATGGATGTTTGTGAAGTAGAATAAAGATGTGTGAACTCATAGAATGGAGGTGTGTGAAGTCAAAATGGAGGTGTGTGAAGTCCAAGAATATAGGTGTGTGAAGTCAAACAATGGTGGTGTGTGAAGTCAGAGAATGCAGGTGTGTTAAGTCAAAGAAAGGAAGTGTGTGAAGTCAAATGGAGGTGTGTGAAGTCACAGAATGTAGCTGTGTGAAGTCACACAATGAAGGGTTTGAAGTCAAAATTTTGGTGTGTGAAGTCACAAATGGAGGTGTCTGAAGTCAGAATGCAGCTGTGTGAAGTCATTGAATGGAGGTGTGTGAAGTCAGAATGGAGGTGTGTGAACTCATAGAATGGAGTGTGTGAAGTCACAATGGGGTGTGTGAAGTCATAGAATGGAGGTGTGTGAAGTCAAATTGGAGGTGTGTGAAATCACAGAATGGAGGTGTGTCAACTCAGAAATGAGGAGTGTGAAGTCATAGATTGGAAGTGCGTGAAGTCATAGAATGGATGTTTCTGAAGTAAGAATGAAGGTGTGTGAAGTCATAGAATGGAGGTGTGTGAAGTCAAAATGGAGGTGTGTGAACTCATAGAATGGAGGTGTGTGAACTCATAGAATGGAGGTGTGTGAAGTCATGGAATGGAGGGGTGTGAAGTCAATGAATGGAGGTGTGTGAAGTCAAACAATAAAGGTGTGTGAAGTCACAGAATGGAGGTGTGTGAAATCACAGAATGGAGGTGTGTGAAGTCAAAAAGGTGTTGTGTAGAGTCATAAATGGAGGTGTGTGAACTCATAGAATGGAGGTGTGTGATGCCAAAGAATGGAGGTATGTGAAGTCATCGAATGGAGGTGTGTGAAGTCATGGAATGGAGGTGTGTGAAGGCACAGAATGGAGGTGTGTGAAGTCATAGAATGGAGCTGTGTGAAGTCAGAATGGAGGTGTGTGAAGTCATAGAATGGAGGTGTGTGAAGTCAGAATGGAGGTGTGTGAAATCATAGAATGGAGGTGTGTGAAGTCACAGTATGGAGGTGTGTGAAGTCATAGAATGAAGCTGTTTGAAGTGAGAATTGAGGTGTGTGAAGTCACAGAATGGAGGTGTGTGAACTCACAATGGAGGTGTGTGAATCACAGAACGGAGGTGTGAAGTCATAGAATGGAGGTGTGTGAAGTCATAGAATGGAGGTGTGTGAAGTCATAATGGAGGTGTGTGAAGTCACAGAATTGAGGTGTGTGAAGTCACTGAATGGAGGTGTGTGAAGTCAAAGAATGGAGGTGTGTGAAGTCATAGAATGGAGGTGTGTGATCATAGAATGGATGTTTGTGAAGTAAGAATGAAGGTGTGTTAAGTCATAGAATGGAGGTGTGTGAAGGCACAGAAGGGAGGTGTGTGAAGTCAAAGAATGGAAGTGTGTGAAGTAAAACTGGAGGTGTGTGAAGTCACAG
Source organism: Megascapheus bottae (assembly GCA_024803745.1). NCBI lineage: Eukaryota > Metazoa > Chordata > Mammalia > Rodentia > Geomyidae > Megascapheus > Megascapheus bottae. The sequence goes on along the minus strand of JANJXV010000938.1, from coordinate 29,016 downwards.
AATGAAGGTGTGTGAAGTCACAGAATGGAGGTGTGTGAAGTCATAGAATGGAGGTGTGTGAAGTCACAGAATGGAGGTGTGTGAAGTCACAGAATGGAGGTGTGTGAAGTCAGAATGGAGGTGTGTGAAGTCAAAATGGAGGTGTGTGAACTCATAGAATGGAGGTGTGTGAACTCATAGAATGGAAGTCTGTGAAGTCATGGAATGGAGGTGTGTGAAGTCAAAGAATGAAGGTGTGTGAAGTCATAGAATGGAGGTGTGTGAAGTCACAGAATGGAGGTGTGTAAAGTCACAGAATGGAGGTGTGTGAAGTCACAGAATGGAGGTGTGTGAAGTCACAGAATGGAGGTGTGTGAAGTCACAGAATGGAGGTGTGTAAAGTCAGAGAATGGAGGTGTGTGAAGTCACAGAATGGAGGTGTGTGAAGTCACAGAATGGAGGTGTGTGAAGTCAAAATGGAGGTGTGTGAACTCATAGAATGGAGGTGTGTGAACTCATAGAATGGAAGTGTGTGAAGTCATGGAATGAAGGTGTGTGAAGTCACAGAATGGAGGTGTGTGAAGTCATAGAATGGAGGTGAGTGAAGTCACAGAATGGAGGTGTGTGAAGTCACAGAATGGAGGTGTGTAAAGTCACAGAATGAAGGTGTGTGAAGTCAAAATGGAGGTGTGTGAACTCATAGAATGGAGGTGTGTGAACTCATAGAATGGAGGTGTGTGAAGTCATGGAATGGAGGTGTGTGAAGTCAAAGAATGGAGGTGTGTGAAGTGAAACAAAAATGGTGTGTATAGTCACAGAATGGAGGTGTGTGAAATCAGAGAAAGGAGGTGTGTGAAGTAAAAAAGATGGTGTGTACAGTCACAAATGCAGGTGTGTGAACTCGTAGAATGGAGGAGTGTTAAGTCAAAGAATGGAGGTGTGTGAAGTCATGGAATGGAGGTGTGTGAAGTCACAGAATGGAGGTGTGTGAAGTCATAGAATGGAGGTGTGTGAAGTCAAAATGGAGGTGTGTGAACTCATAGAATGAAGGTCTGAGAACTCATAGAATGGAGGTGTGTGAAGTCATGGAATAAAGGTGTGTGAAGTCAAAGAATGCAGGTGTGTGAAGTCAAACAATAAAGGTGTGTGAAGTCACAGAATGGAGGTGTGTGAAATAACAGAATGGAGGTGTGTGAAGTTAAAAAGGTGCTGTGTAGAGTCACAAATGGAGGTGTGTGAACTCATAGAATGGAGGTGGGTGAAATCAAAGAATGGAGGTGTGTGAAGTCATCGAATGGAGGTGTGCGAAGTCATGGAATGGAGGTGTGTGAAGGCACAGAATGGAGGTGTGTGAAGTCAAAGAATGGAGGTGTGTGAAGTCATAGAATGGAAGTGTGTGAAGTCATAGAATGCAGGTGTGTGAAGTCAAAATGGAGGTGTGCGAACTCATAAAATGGAGATGTGTGAAGTCATGGAATGCAGGTGTGTGAAGTCCAAAAATGGAGGTGTGTGAAGTCAAACAATGGTGGTGTGTGAAGTCAAAGAATGGAGGTGTGTGAAGTCAAAGAATGTAAGTGTGTGAACTAAAACTGGAGGTGTGTGAAGTCACAGAATGGAGGTGTGTGAAGTCACAGAATGGAGGTGTGTGAAGTCACAGAATGGAGGTGTGTGAAGTCAAAATGGAGGTGTGTGAACTCATAGAATGGAGGTGTGTGAACTCATAGAATGGAAGTGTGTGAAGTCTTGGAATGAAGGTGTGTGAAGTCACAGAATGGAGCTGTGTGAAGTCATAGAATGGAGGTGAGTGAAGTCATAGAATGGAGGTGTGTGAAGTCACAGAATGGAGGTGTGTGAAGTCAAAATGGAGGTGTGTGAACTCATAGAATGGAGGTGTGTGAACTCATAGAAGGGAGGTGTGTGAAGTCATGGAATGGAGGTGTGTGAAGTCAAAGAATGGAGGTGTGTGAACTCAAACAAAAATGGTGTGTATAGTCACAGAATGGAGTTGTGTGAAATCACAGAATGGAGGTGTGTGAAGTCAAAAAGATGGTGTGTACAGTCACAAATGAAAGTGTGTGAACTCGTAGAATGGAGGTGTGTGAAGTCAAAGAATGGAGGTGTGTGAAGTCATGGAATGGAGGTGTGTGAAGTCACAGAATGGAGGTGTGTGAAGTCATAGAATGGAGGTGTGTGAAGTCATAGAATGGATGTTTCTGAAGTAAGAATGAAGGTGTGTGAATTTATAGAATGGAGGGGTGTGAAGTCAAAATGGAGGTGTGTGAACTCATAGAATGAAGGTCTGAGAACTCACAGAATGGAGGTGTGTGAAGTCATGGAATAAAGGTGTGTGAAGTCAAAGAATGCAGCTGTGTGAAGTTAAACAATAAAGTTGTGTGAAGTCACAGAATGGAGGTGTGTGAAATCACAGAATGGAGGTGTGTGAAGTCAAAAAGGTGCTGTGTAGAGTCACAAATGGAGGTGTGTGAACTCATAGAATGGAGGTGTGTGAAGTCAAAGTATGCAGATGTGTGAAGTCATCGAATGGAGGTTTGTGAAGTCATGGAATGGAGGTGTGTGAAGGCACAGAATGGAGGTGTGTGAAGTCATAGAATGGAGCTGTGTGAAGTCAGAATGGAGGTGTGTGAAGTCATAGAATGGAGGTGTGTGAAGTCAGAATGGAGGTGTGTGAAATCATAGAATGGATGTGTGTGAAGTCACAGTACGGAGGTGTGTGAAGTCATAGAATGAAGCTGTGTGAAGTGAGAATTGAGGTGTGTGAAGTCACAGAATGGAGGTGTGTGAACTCAGAATGGAGGTGTGTGAAGTCACAGAACGGAGGTGTGAAGTCATAGAATGGAGGTGTGAGAAGTCATAGAATGGAGGTGTGTGAAGTCAGAATGGAGGTGTGTGAACTCATGGAATGGAGAGTGTGAAGTCACAATTGAGGTGTGTGAAGTCACAGAATGGCGGTGTGAAGTCACAGAATGGAAGTGTGTGAAGTCACAGAATGGAGGTGTGTGAAGTCAAAGAATGGAGATGTGTGAAGTCATAGAATGGAATTGTGTGAAGTCATAGAATGGAGGTGTGTGAACTGAGAATTGAGGTGTGTGAAGTCACAGAATGGAGGTGTGTGAACTCAGAATGGAGGTGTGTGAAGTCACAGAATGGAGGTTTGTGAAGTCATAGAATGGAGGTGTGTGAAGTCATAGAATGGATGTTTGTGAATAGAATAAAGATGTGTGAACTCATAGAATGGACGTGTGTGAAGTCAAAATGGAGGTGTGTGAAGTCCAAGAATATAGGTGTGTGAAGTCAAACAATGGTGGTGTGTGAAGTCAGAGAATGCAGGTGTGTTAACTCAAAGAAAGGAAGTGTGTGAAGTCAAAATGGAGGTGTGTGAAGTCACAGAATGTAGGTGTGTGAAGTCACACAATGAAGGGTTTGAAGTCAAAATTTTGATGTGTGAAGTCACAAATGGAGGTGTCTGAAGTCAGAATGCAGCTGTGTGAAGTCATTGAATGGAGGTGTGTGAAGTCAGAATGGAGGTGTGTGAACTCATAGAATGGAGTGTGTGAAGTCACAATGGGGGAGTGTGAAGTCATAGAATGGAGGTGTGTGAAGTCAAATTGGAGGTGTGTGAAATCACAGAATGGAGGTGTGTCAACTCAGAAATGAGGAGTGTGAAGTCATAGATTGGAAGTGCGTGAAGTCATAGAATGGATGTTTCTGAAGTAAGAATGAAGGTGTGTGAAGTCATAGAATGGAGGTGTGTGAAGTCAAAATGGAGGTGTGTGAACTCATAGAATGGAGGTGTGTGAAGTCATGGAATGGAGGGGTGTGAAGTCAATGAATGGAGGTGTGTGAAATCAAACAATAAACGTGTGTGAAGTCACAGAATGGAGGTGTGTGAAATCACAGAATGGAGGTGTGTGATGTCAAAAAGGTGTTGTGTAGAGTCACAATTGGAGGTGTGTGAACTCATAGAATGGAGGTGTGTGAAGTCATGGAATGGAGGTGTGTGAAGTCATGGAATGGAGGTGTGTGAAGTCACAGAATGGAGGTGTGTGAAGTCAGAATGGAGTTGTGTGAAGTCATAGAATGGAGGTGTGTGAAGTCAGAATGGAGGTGTGTGAAGTCATAGAATGGAGGTGTGTGAAGTCAGAATGGAGGTGAGTGAACTCATGGAATGGAGAGTGTGAAGTCACAATTGAGGTGTGTGAAGTCACAGAATGGAGGTGTGTGAAGTCATAGAATGGAGGTGTGTGAAGTCATAGAATGCAGGTGTGTGAAGTCATAGAATGGATGTTTGTTAAGTAAGAATAAAGGTGTGTTAAGTCATAGAATGGAGGTGTGTGAAGGCACAGAATGGAGGTGTGTGAAGTCATAGAATGCAGCTGTGTGAAGTCAGAATGTAGGTGTGTGAAGTCACAGAATGGAGGTGTGTGAACTCAGAATGGAGGTGTGTGAAGTCACAGAATGGAGGTGTGTTAAGTCACAGAACGGAGGTGTTGGAACTCAGAATGGAGGTGTGTGAAGTCCAGAATGGAGGTGTGTGAAGACATAGAATGGAGGTGTGTGAAATCATAGAATGGAGGTGTGGGAAGTCAGAGAATGGAGCTGTGTGAAGTCAGAATGGAGGTGTGCGAAGTCACAGAATGGAGGTGTGTGAAGTTATTTTATGGAGCTGTGTGAAGTCAGAACTGAGGTGTGTGAACTCAGATTGGAGGTGGGGGAAGTCACAATGGAGTTGTGTGAAGTTACAGAATGGAGGTGTTTGAAGTCAGAGAATGGAGGGGTGTGAAGTCAAAGACTGGAGGTGTGTGAAGTCATAGAATGGAGGTGTGTGAAGTCACAGAATGGAGGTGTGTGAAGTCATAGAATGGAGGTGTGTGAAGTCACAGAATGAAGGTGCGTTAAGTCACAGAATCGAGGTTTGTGAACTCAGAATGGAGGTGTGTGAAGTCACGGAACGAAGGTGTGTTAAGTCACAGAACGGAGGTGTGTGAACTCAGAATGGAGGTGTGTGAATTCCCAGAATTGAGGTGTGGGAAGACATAGAATGGAGTTGTGTGAAGTCACAGAATGGAGATGTGTGAATTCATACAATATAGGTGTGTGAAGTCACAGAATGGAGGTGTGCGAAGTCACAGAATGGGAGTATGTGAAGTCACAGAATGGAGGTGTGTGAACTCACAATGGAGGTGTGTGAAGTCACAGAATGGAAGTGTGTGAAGTCACAGAATGGAGGTGTGTGAACTGACAATGGAGGTGTGTGAAGTCAAAGAATGGAGGTGTGTGAAGTCATAGAATGGAAGTGTGTGAAGTCATAGAATGCAGGTGTGTGAAGTCAAAATGGAGGTGTGCGAACTCATAAAATGGAGATGTGTGAAGTCATGGAATGTAGGTGTGTGAAGTCCAAAAATGGAGGTGTGTGAAGTCAAACAATGGTGGTGTGTGAAGTCACAGAATTGAGGTGTGTGAAGTCAAAGAATGGAAGTGTGTGAAGTAAAACTGGCGGTGTGTGAAGTCACAGAATGAAGGTGTGTGAAGTCACAGAATGGAGGTGTGTGAAGTCATAGAATGGAGGTGTGTGAAGTCACAGAATGCAGGTGTGTGAAGTCACAGAATGGGGTGAGTGAAGTCACAGAATGGAGGTGTGTGAAGTCAAAATGGAGGTGTGTGAACTCATAGAATGGAGGTGTGTGAACTCATAGAATGGAAGTGTGTGAAGTCATGGAATGGAGGTGTGTGAAGTCAAAGAATGGAGGTGTGTGAAGTCATAGAATGGACGTGTGTGAAGTCACAGAATGGAGGTGTGTAAAGTCACAGAATGGAGGTGTGTGAATTCACAGAATGGAGGTGTGTGAAGTCACAGAATGGAGGTGTGTAAAGTCACAGAATGGAGGTGTGTGAAGTCACAGAATGGAGGTGTGTGAAGTCACAGAATGGAGGTGTGTGAAGTCAAAATGGAGGTGTGTGAACTCATAGAATGGAGGTGTGTGAACTCATAGAATGGAAGTGTGTGAAGTCATGGAATGAAGGTGTGTGAAGTCACAGAATGGAGGTGTGTGAAGTCATAGAATGGAGGTGAGTGAAGTCACAGAATAGACGTGTGTGAAGTCACAGAATGGAGGTGTGTGAAGTCACAGAATGGAGGTGTGTGAAGTCAAAATGGAGGTGTGTGAACTCATAGACAGGAGGTGTGTGAACTCATAGAATGGAGGTGTGTGAAGTCATTTAATGGAGGTGTGTGAAGTCAAAGAATGGAGGTGTGTGAAGTCAAACAAAAATGGTGTGTGAAGTCACAGAATGGAGGTGTGTAAAGTCACAGAATGGAGGTGTGTGAAGTAAAAAAGATGGTGTGTACAGTCACAAATTCACGTGTGTGAACTCGTAGAATGGAGGTGTGTTAAGTCAAAGAATGGAGGTGTGTGAAGTCATGGAATGGAGGTGTGTGAAGTCACAGAATGGAGGTGTGTGAAGTCATAGAATGGAGGTGTGTGAAGTCATAGAATGGATGTTTCTGAAGTAAGAATGAAGGTGTGTGAAGTCATAGAATGGAGGTGTGTGAAGTCAAAATGGAGGTGTGTGAACTCATAGAATGAAGGTCTGAGAACTCATAGAATGGAGGTGTGTGAAGTCATGGAATAAAGGTGTGTGAAGTCAAAGAATGCAGGTGTGTGAAGTCACAGAATGGAGGTGTGTGAAATCACAGAACGGAGGTGTGTGAAGTCAAAAAGGTGCTGTGTAGAGTCACAAATAGAGGTGTGTGAACTCTTAGAATGGAGGTGTGTGAAGTCAAAGAATGGAGGTGTGTGAAGTCATCGAATGGAGGTGTGTGAAGTCAAAGAATGGAGGTGTGTGAACTCAATCAAAAATGGTGTGTATAGTCACAGAATGGAGGTGTGTGAAATCACAGAATGGAGGTGTGTGAAGTCAAAAAGATGGTGTGTACAGTCACAAATGAAAGTGTGTGAACTCGTAGAATGGAGGAGTATGAAGTCAAAGAATGGAGGTGTGTGAAGTCATGGAATGGAGGTGTGTGAAGTCACAGAATGGAGGTCTGTGAAGTCATAGAATGGAGGTGTGTGAAGTCATAGAATGGATGTTTCTGAAGTAAGAATGAAGGTGTGTGAAGTTATAGAATGGAGGGGTGTGAAGTCAAAATGGAGGTGTGTGAACTCATAGAATGAAGGTCTGAGAACTCATAGAATGGAGGTGTGTGAAGTCATGGAATAAAGGTGTGTGAAGTCAAAGAATGCAGCTGTGTGAAGTCAAACAATAAAGGTGTGTGAAGTCACAGAATGGAGGTGTGTGAACTCAGAATGGAGGTGTGTGAAGTCATAGAACGGAGGTGTGAAGTCATAGACTGGAGGTGTGTGAAGTCATAGAATGGAGGTGTGTGAAGTCATAATGGAGGTGTGTGAAGTTACAGAATTGAGGTGTGTGAAGTCACTGAATGGAGGTGTGTGAAGTCAAATAATGGAGGTGTGTGAAATCATAGAATGGAGGTGTGTGATCATAGAATTGATGTTTGTGAAGTAAGAATGAAGGTGTGTTAAGTCATAGAATGGAGGTGTGTGAAGGCACAGATTGGAGGTGTGTGAAGTCATAGAATGGAGCTGTGTGAAGTCATAATGGAGGTGTGTGAAGTCATAGAATGGAGGTGTGTGAACTCACAATGGAGGTGTGTGAAGTCAAAGAATGGAGGTGTGTGAAGTCATAGAAAGAAGTTGTGTGAAGTCATAGAATGGAGGTGTGTGAAGCCAGAATTGAGGTGTGTGAAGTCACAGAATTGAGGTGTGTGAACTAAGAATGGAGGTGTGTGAAGACACAGAATGGAGGTTTGTGAAGTCATAGAATGGAGGTGTGTGAAGTCATAGAATGGATGTTTCTGAAGTAGAATGAAGGTGTGTGAAGTCACAGAATGGAGGTGTGTGAAGTCAAAATGGAGGTGTGCGAACTCATAAAATGGAGATGTGTGAAGTCATGGAATGGAGGAGTGTGAAGTCCAAAAATGGAGGTGTGTGAAGTTAAACAATGGTGGTGTGTGAAGTCACAGAATGGCGGTGTGTGAAGTCAACGAATGGAAGTGTGTGAAGTCAAAATGGAGGTGTGTGAAGTCACAGAATGGAGGTGTGTGAGGTCACAGAATGGAGCTGTGTGAAGTCATAGAATGGAGGTGTGTGAAGTCACAGAATGGAGATGTGTGAAGTCACAGAATGGCGGTGTTTGAAGTCACAGATTGGAGGTGTGTGAAGTCACAGAATGGAGGTGTGTGAACTCACAATGGAGGTGTGTGAAGTCCCAGAATGGAGGTGTGTGAAGTCAAACAATAAAGGTGTGTTAAGTCACAGAATGGAGGTCTGTGAAGTCATAGAATGGAGGTGTGTTAAGTCACAGAATGGAGGTGTGTGAACTCAGAGAATGGAGGTGTGTGAACTCAGAATGGAGGTGTGTGAAGTCACAGAACGGAGATTTGTGAAGTCACAGAATCTAGGTGTGTGAAGTCATAGAATGGAGGTGTGGGAAGTCATAGAATGGAGGTGTGTGAACTCATAATGGAGGCGTGAGAAATCACAGAATTGTGGTGTGTGAAGTCATAGAATGGAGGTGTGGGAAGTCATAGAATGGAGGTGTGTGAAGTCAGAACGGAGGTGTGTGAACTCAGATTGGAGGTGTGGGAAGTCACAATGGAGGTGTGCAAATTTATAGAATGGAGGTGTGTGAAGTCACAGAATGGAGGGGTGTGAAGTCAAAGAATGGAGGTGTGTGAAGTCATAGAATGGAGGTGTGTGAAGTCATAGAATGGAGGGGTGTGAAGTCATAGAATGGAGGTGTGTGAAGTCACAGAATGAAGGTGCGTTAAGTCACAGAATGGAGGTTTGTGAACTCAGAATGTACGTGTGTGAAGTCACAGAATGGAGGTGTGGGAAGTCATAGAATGGAGTTGTGTGAACTCACAGAATGGAGGTGTGTGAATTAATAGAATGTAGGTGTGAGAAATCATAGAATGGAGGTGTGTGAATCACAGAATGGAGGTGTGGGAAGTCACAGAATGGAGGTGTGTGAAGTCACAGAATGGAGGTGTGTGAACTCACAATGGAGGTGTGTGAAGTCAAAGAATGGAGGTGTGTGAAGTCATAGAATGGAATTGTGTGAAGTCATAGAATGGAGGTGTGTGAACTGAGAATTGAGGTGTGTGAAGTCACGGAATTGAGGTGTGTGAACTCAGAATGGAGGTGTGTGAAGTCACAGAATGGAGGTTTGTGAAGTCATAGAATGGAGGTGTGTGAAGTCATAGAATGGATGTTTCTGAAGTAGAATAAAGATGTGTGAACTCATAGAATGGAGGTGTGTGAAGTCAAAATGGAGGTGTGTGAAGTCCAAGAATATAGGTGTGTGAAGTCAAACAATGGTGTTGTGTGAAGTCAGAGAATGCAGGTGTGTTAAGTCAAAGAATGGAAGTGTGTGCAGTCGAAATGGAGGTGTGTGAAGTCACAGAATGTAGGTGTGTGAAGTCACACAATGAAGGTGTTTGAAGTCAAAATTGTGGTGTGTGAAGTCACAAATGGAGGTGTCTGAAGTCAGAATGAACCTGTGTGAAGTCATTGAATGGAGGTGTGTGAAGTCAGAATGGAGGTGTGTGAACTCATAGAATGGAGTGTGTGAAGTCACAATGGGGGTGTGTGAAGTCATAGAATGGGGGTGTGTGAAGTCAAATTGGAGGTCTGTGAAATCACAGAATGGAGGTGTGTCCACTCAGAAATGAGGAGTGTGAAGTCATAGATTGGAAGTGCGTGAAGTCATAGAATGGATGTTTCTGAAGTAAGAATGAAGGTGTGTGAAGTCATAGAATGGAGGTGTGTGAAGTCAAAATGGAGGTGTGTGAACTCATAGAATGGAGGTGTGTGAACTCATAGAATGGAGGTGTGAGAAGTCATGGAATGGAGGTGTGTGAAGTCAATGAATGGAGGTGTGTGAAGTCAAACAATAAAGGTGTGTGAAGTCACAGAATGGAGGTGTGTGAAATCACAGAATGGAGGTGTGTGAAGTCAAAAAGGTGTTCTGTAGAGTCACAAATGGAGGTGTGTGAACTCATAGAATGGAGGTGTGTGAAGTCAAAGAATGGAGGTGTGTGAAGTCATCGACTGGAGGTGTGTGAAGTCATGGAATGGAGGTGTGAGAAGTCACAGAATGGAGGTGTGTGAAGTCAGAATGGAGTTGTGTGAAGTCATAGAATGGAGGTGTGTGAAGTCAGAATGGAGGTGTGTGAAGTCATAGAATGGAGGTGTGTGAAGTCAGAATGGAGGTGTGTGAACTCATGGAATGGAGAGTGTGAAGTCACAATTGAGGTGTGTGAAGTCACAGAATGGAGGTGTGTGAAGTCATAGAATGGAGGTGTGTGAAGTCATAGAATGGATGTTTGTTAAGTAAGAATGAAGGTGTGTTAAGTCATAGAATGGAGGTGTGTGAAGGCACAGAATGGAGGTGTGTGAAGTCATAGAATGCAGCTGTGTGAAGTCAGAATGTAGGTTTGTGAAGTCACAGAATGGAGGTGTGTGAACTCAGAATGGAGGTGTGTGAAGTCACAGAATGGAGGTGTGTTAAGTCACAGAACGGAGGTTTTGGAACTCAGAATGGAGGTGTGTGAAGTCACAGAATGGAGGTGTGTGAAGACATAGAATGGAGGTGTGTGAAATCATAGAATGGAGGTGTGGGAAGTCAGAGAATGTAGCTGTGTGAAGTCAGAATGGAGGTGTGCGAAGTCACAGAATGGAGGTGTGTGAAGTTATTTTATGGAGCTGTGTGAAGTCAGAACGGAGGTGTGTGAACTCAGATTGGAGGTGTGGGAAGTAACAATGGAGGTGTGTGAAGTTATAGAATGGAGGTGTTTGAAGTCACAGAATGGAGGGGTGTGAAGTCAAAGACTGGAGGTGTGTGAAGTCATAGAATGGAGGTGTGTGAAGTCATAGAATGGAGGTGTGTGAAGTCATAGAATGGAGGTGTGTGAAGTCACAGAATGAAGGTGCGTTAAGTCACAGAATCGAGGTTTGTGAACTCAGAATGGAGGTGTGTGAAGTCACAGAATGGAGATGTGTGAAATCACAGAATGCAGGTGTGGGAAGTTATAGAATGGAGTTGTGTGAAGTCACAGAATGGAGGTGTGTGAATTCATAGAATGGAGGTGTGTGAAGTCACAGAATGGAGTTGTGTGAAGTCACAGAATGGAGGTGTGTGAAGTCACAGAATGGAGGTGTGTGAACTCACAATGGAGGTGTGTGAAGTCAAAGAATGGAGGTGTGTGAAGTCATAGAAGGGAATTGTGTGAAGTCATAGAATGGAGGTGTGTGAAGTGAGAATTGAGGTGTATGAAGTCACGGAATTGAGGTGTGTGAACTCAGAATGGAGGTGTGTGAAGTCACAGAATGGAGGTTTGTGAAGTCATAGAATGGTGGTGTGTGAAGTCATAGAATGGATGTTTCTGAAGTAGAATGAAGGTGTGTGAAGTCATAGAATGGAGGTGTGTGAAGTCAAAATGGAGGTGTGTGAACTCATAAAATGGAGATGTGTGAAGTCATGGAATGGAGGTGTGTGAAGTCCAAGAATATAGGTGTGTGAAGTCAAACAATGGTGGTGTGTGAAGTCACAGAATGCAGGTGTATTAATTCAAAGAATGGAAGTGTGTGAAGTCAAAATGGAGGTGTGTGAAGTCACAGAATGGAGGTGTGTGAAGTCACAGAATGAAGGTGTTTGAAGTCAAAATTGTGGTGTGTGAAGTCTCAAATGGAGGTGTCGGAAGTCAGAATGCAGCTGTGTGAAGTCATAGAATGGAGGTGTGTGAAGTCAGAATGGAGGTGTGTGAACTCATAGAATGGAGTGTGTGAAGTCACAATGGGGGTGTGTGAAGTCATAGAAAGGGTGTGTGTGAGGTCAAATTGGAGGTGTGTGAAATCACAGAATGGAAGTGTGTCAACTCAGAAATGAGGTGTGTGAAGTCATAGAATGGAAGTGCGTGAAGTCATAGAATGGATGTTAATGAAGTAAGAATGAAGGTGTGTGAAGTCATAGAATGCAGGTGTGTGAAGTCATAGAATGGATGTGTGTGAAGTCATAATGGAGGTGTGTGAAGTCACAGAATGGAGGTGTGTGAAGTCATAGAATAGAGCTGTGTGAAGTCAGATTGGAGGTGTGTGAAGTCAAAGAATGGAGGTGTGTTAAGTCACAGAACGGAGGTGTTTGAACTCAGAATGGAGGTGTGTGAAGTCACAAAATGGAGGTGTGTGAAGTCATAGAATGGATGTTTGTTAAGTAAGAATGAAGGTGTGTTAAGTCATAGAATGGAGGTGTGTGAAAGCACAGAATGGAGGTGTGTGAAGTCATAGAATGCAGCTGTGTGAAGTCAGAATGTAGGTGTGTGAAGTCACAGAATGGATGTGTGTGAAGTTAATGGAGGTGTGTGAAGTCACAGAATTGAGGTGTGTGAAGTCACAGAATGGAGGTGTGTGAAGTCATAGAATGGAGGTGTTTGAAGTCATAGAATGGAGGTGTGTGAAGTCATAGAATGGATGTTTGTTAAGTAAGAATGAAGGTGTGTTAAGTCATAGAATGGAGGTGTGTGAAGGCACAGAATGGAGGTGTGTGAATTCATAGAATGGAGCTGTGTGAAGTCAGAATGGAGTTGTGTGAAGTCATAGAATGGAGGTGTGTGAAGTCAGAATGGAGGTGTGTGAAATCATAGAATGGAGGTGTGTGAAGTCACAGTATGGAGGTGTGTGAAGTCATAGAATGAAGCTGTGTGAAGTGAGAATTGAGGTGTGTGAAGTCACAGAATGGAGGTGTGTGAACTCAGAATGGAGGTGTGTGAGGTCACAGAATGGAGGTGTGAAGTCATAGAATGGAGGTGTGTGAAGTCATAGAATGGAGGTGTGTGAAGTCATAATGGAGGTGTGTGAAGTCACAGAATTGAGGTGTGTGAAGTCACTGAATGGAGGTGTGTGAAGTCAAAGAATGGAGGTGTGTGAAGTCATAGAATGGAGGTGTGTGATCATTGAATGGATGTTTGTGAAGTAAGAATGAAGGTGTGTTAAGTCATAGAATGGAGGTGTGTGAAGGCACAGAATGGAGGTGTGTGAAGTCATAGAATGGAGCTGTGTGAATTCATAATGGAGGTGTGTGAAGTCATAGAATGGAGGTGTGTGAACTCACAATGGAGGTGTGTGAAGTCAAAGAATGGAGGTGTGTGAAGTCATAGAAAGGAATTGTGTGAAGTCATAGAATGGAGGTGTGTGAAGCCAGAATTGAGGTGTGTGAAGTCACAGAATTGAGGTGTGTGAACTCAGAATGGAGTTGTGTGAAGACAAAGAATGGAGGTTTGTGAAGTCATAGAATGGAGGTGTGTGAAGTAATAGAATGGATTTTTCTGAAGTAGAATGAAGGTGTGTGAAGTCACAGAATGGAGGTGTGTGAATTCATAGAATGGAGGTGTGTGAAGTCACAGAATGGAGTTGTGTGAAGTCACAGAATGGAGGTGTGTGAAGTCACAGAATGGAGGTGTGTGAACTCACAATGGAGGTGTGTGAAGTCAAAGAATGGAGGTGTGTGAAGTCATAGAAGGGAATTGTGTGAAGTCATAGAATGGAGGTGTGTGAAGTGAGAATTGAGGTGTATGAAGTCACGGAATTGAGGTGTGTGAACTCAGAATGGAGGTGTGTGAAGTCACAGAATGGAGGTTTGTGAAGTCATAGAATGGTGGTGTGTGAAGTCATAGAATGGATGTTTCTGAAGTAGAATGAAGGTGTGTGAAGTCATAGAATGGAGGTGTGTGAAGTCAAAATGGAGGTGTGTGAACTCATAAAATGGAGATGTGTGAAGTCATGGAATGGAGGTGTGTGAAGTCCAAGAATATAGGTGTGTGAAGTCAAACAATGGTGGTGTGTGAAGTCACAGAATGCAGGTGTATTAATTCAAAGAATGGAAGTGTGTGAAGTCAAAATGGAGGTGTGTGAAGTCACAGAATGGAGGTGTGTGAAGTCACAGAATGAAGGTGTTTGAAGTCAAAATTGTGGTGTGTGAAGTCTCAAATGGAGGTGTCGGAAGTCAGAATGCAGCTGTGTGAAGTCATAGAATGGAGGTGTGTGAAGTCAGAATGGAGGTGTGTGAACTCATAGAATGGAGTGTGTGAAGTCACAATGGGGGTGTGTGAAGTCATAGAAAGGGTGTGTGTGAGGTCAAATTGGAGGTGTGTGAAATCACAGAATGGAAGTGTGTCAACTCAGAAATGAGGTGTGTGAAGTCATAGAATGGAAGTGCGTGAAGTCATAGAATGGATGTTAATGAAGTAAGAATGAAGGTGTGTGAAGTCATAGAATGCAGGTGTGTGAAGTCATAGAATGGATGTGTGTGAAGTCATAATGGAGGTGTGTGAAGTCACAGAATGGAGGTGTGTGAAGTCATAGAATAGAGCTGTGTGAAGTCAGATTGGAGGTGTGTGAAGTCAAAGAATGGAGGTGTGTTAAGTCACAGAACGGAGGTGTTTGAACTCAGAATGGAGGTGTGTGAAGTCACAAAATGGAGGTGTGTGAAGTCATAGAATGGATGTTTGTTAAGTAAGAATGAAGGTGTGTTAAGTCATAGAATGGAGGTGTGTGAAAGCACAGAATGGAGGTGTGTGAAGTCATAGAATGCAGCTGTGTGAAGTCAGAATGTAGGTGTGTGAAGTCACAGAATGGATGTGTGTGAAGTTAATGGAGGTGTGTGAAGTCACAGAATTGAGGTGTGTGAAGTCACAGAATGGAGGTGTGTGAAGTCATAGAATGGAGGTGTTTGAAGTCATAGAATGGAGGTGTGTGAAGTCATAGAATGGATGTTTGTTAAGTAAGAATGAAGGTGTGTTAAGTCATAGAATGGAGGTGTGTGAAGGCACAGAATGGAGGTGTGTGAATTCATAGAATGGAGCTGTGTGAAGTCAGAATGGAGTTGTGTGAAGTCATAGAATGGAGGTGTGTGAAGTCAGAATGGAGGTGTGTGAAATCATAGAATGGAGGTGTGTGAAGTCACAGTATGGAGGTGTGTGAAGTCATAGAATGAAGCTGTGTGAAGTGAGAATTGAGGTGTGTGAAGTCACAGAATGGAGGTGTGTGAACTCAGAATGGAGGTGTGTGAGGTCACAGAATGGAGGTGTGAAGTCATAGAATGGAGGTGTGTGAAGTCATAGAATGGAGGTGTGTGAAGTCATAATGGAGGTGTGTGAAGTCACAGAATTGAGGTGTGTGAAGTCACTGAATGGAGGTGTGTGAAGTCAAAGAATGGAGGTGTGTGAAGTCATAGAATGGAGGTGTGTGATCATTGAATGGATGTTTGTGAAGTAAGAATGAAGGTGTGTTAAGTCATAGAATGGAGGTGTGTGAAGGCACAGAATGGAGGTGTGTGAAGTCATAGAATGGAGCTGTGTGAATTCATAATGGAGGTGTGTGAAGTCATAGAATGGAGGTGTGTGAACTCACAATGGAGGTGTGTGAAGTCAAAGAATGGAGGTGTGTGAAGTCATAGAAAGGAATTGTGTGAAGTCATAGAATGGAGGTGTGTGAAGCCAGAATTGAGGTGTGTGAAGTCACAGAATTGAGGTGTGTGAACTCAGAATGGAGTTGTGTGAAGACAAAGAATGGAGGTTTGTGAAGTCATAGAATGGAGGTGTGTGAAGTAATAGAATGGATTTTTCTGAAGTAGAATGAAGGTGTGTGAAGTCACAGAATGGAGGTGTGTGAAGTCAAAATGGAGGTGTGCGAACTCATAAAATGGAGATGTGTGAAGTCATGGAATGGAGGAGTGTGAAGTCCAAAAATGGAGGTGTGTGAAGTTAAACAATGGTGGTGTGTGAAGTCACAGAATGGCGGTGTGTGAAGTCATCGAATGGAAGTTTGTGAAGTCAAACTGGAGTCGTGTGAAGTCATATAATGGAGGTGTGTCAACTCAGAAAGGAGGTGTGTGAAGTCATAGAATGGAGGTGTGTGAAGTCAAAGAATGGAGTTGTGTGAAATCATAGAATGGAGGTGTGTGAATTCACAGAATTTAGGTTTGAGAAGTCAGAATGGAGGTGTGTGAGGTCAGAATGGAGGTGAGTGAAGTCATAGAATGGAGGTGTGTGAACTCATAGAATGGAGGTGTGTGAAGTCACAATGTAGGTGTGTGAAGTCATAGAATGGAGGTGTGTGAAGTCATAGAATGGAGGTGTGTGAATTCACAGAATGGAGGTGTGTGAAATCATAGAATGGAGGTGTGTGAAGTCACAATGTAGGTGTGTGAAGTCATAGAATGGAGGTGTGTGAAGTCATAGAATGGTGGTGTGTGAAGTCACCGAATGGAGTTGTGTGAACTCAGAATGGAGGTGTGTGAAGTCACAGAATGGAGGTTTGTGAAGTCATAGAATGGATGTTTCTGAAGTAAGAATGAAGTTGTGTGAAGTCACAGAATGGAGGTGTGTGAACTCATAGAATGGAGGTGTGTGAAGTCACAGAATGCAGGTGTGTGAAGTCAGAATGGAGGTGTGTAGTCATAGATTGGAGGTGGGTGAAGTCATAAAAAGGAGGTGTGGGAAATCATAGAATGGAGGAGTGTGAAGTCATAAAATGGAGCTGTGTGAAGTCACAGAATGGAGGTGTGCCAACTCAGAATTTAGGTGAGTGAAGTCAAAGAATGGAGGTGTGCGAATTCATAGAAGGGAGGTGTGTGAAGTCATAGAATGGAGGTGTGTGAAGTCAAAATGGAGGTGTGTGAAGTCACAGAATTGAGGTGTGTGAACACAGAATGCAGGTGTGTGAAGTCAAAGAATGGAGGTGTGTGAAGTCATAGTATGGAGGTGTGAGAATTCATAGAATGTATGTTTGTGAAGTAAGAATGAAGGTGTGTGAAGTCACAGAATGGAGGTGTGTGAAGTCAAAATGGTGGTGTGTGAATTCACAAATGGAGGTGTGTGAAGTCACAGAATGTAGGAGTGCGAAGTCAAAATGGAGGTGTGTGAAGTCAATGAATGGAGGTGTGTGAACTCATAGAATGGAGGTGTGTGAAATCATGAAATGGAGGTTTGTGAAGTCAAACATTGGAAGTGTGGGAAGTAACAAAAAGGAGATGTGTGAAGTCATAGAATGGAGGTGTGTGAAGTCATAGAATGGAGGTGTGTGAATTCACGTAAGGGAGGTGTGTGAAGGCACAGAATGGACGTGTGTGAAGTCATAGAATGGAGGTGTGTGAAGTCATGGAATGGAGGTGTGTGAAAGCACAGAATGGAGGGGTATGAATTCCCAGAATGGAGGTGTGTAAAGACACAGAGAGGAGATGTGTGCATTCACAGAGTGGAGGTGTGTGAAGTCATAGAAAGGAGGTTTGTGAAGTCACAGAATGGAGGTGTGTGAAGTCAGAATGGAGGTATGTGAACTCATAGAATGGAGGTGTGTGAAGTCACAGAATGGAGATGTGTGAAGTCAAATTGGAGTTGTGTGAAGTCATATAATGGAGGTGTGTCAACTCAGAAAGGAGGTGTGTGAAGTCACAGAATGCAGGTTTGTGAAGTCAGAATGGAGGTGTGTAGTCATAGATTGGAGGTGGGTGATGTCATAAAAAGGAGGTGTGGGAAATCATAGAATGGAGGAGTGTGAAGTCATAGAGTGCAGGTGAGTGAAGTCACAGATTCGAGGTCTATGAAGTCATAGAATGGAGGTGTGTGATGTCAAAATGGAGGTGTGTGAAGTCATAGAATAGAGGTGTGTGAAGTCAGAATTGAGGTGTGTGAAGTCATAGATGGAGTTGTGTGAAGTCATAGTATGGAGGTGTGGGATATCATAGAATGGATTTTTGTGAAGTCACAGAATGGAGCTGTGTGAATTCAGAATGGAGGTGTGTGAAGTCATAGAATGGAGGTGTGTGAAGTCAGAATGGAGATGTGTGAACTCATAGAATGGAGGTGTGTGACGTCACAATGGAAGTGTGTGAAGTCATAGAATGGAGTTTTGTGAAGTCATAGAATGGAGCTGTGTGAAGTCAGAATGGAGGTGTGTGAAGTCACAGAACGGAGGTGTGTCAACTCAGAATTTAGGTGTGTGAAGTCAAAGAATGGAGGTGTGCGAAGTCATAGAAGGGAGGTGTGTGAAGTCATAGAATGGAGGTGTGTGAAGTCAGAATGGAGGTGTGTGAAGTCATAGTATTGAGATGTGTGAACACAGCATGGAGGTGTGTGAAGTCAAAGAATGGAGGTGTGTGAAGTCATAGTATAGAGGTGTGTGAAGTCATAGAATGTATGTTTGTGAAGTAAGAATGAAGGTGTGTGAAGTCACAGAATTGAGGTGTGTGACGTCACAGAATGGAGGTGTGTGAAGTCATAGAATGGAGGTGTGTGAATTCAGAATGGAGGTGTGTGAAGTCACCGAATGAAGGTGTGAGAACTCAGAATGGAGTTGTGTGAAGTCACAGAATGAAGGTTTGCGAAGTCACAAATGGAGTTGTGGGAAGTCATAAAATGGATGTTTCTGAAATAAGAATGAAGGTGGGTGAAGTCATAGAATGGAGGTTTGTGACGACAAAATTGTGGTGTGTGAACTCATAGAATGGATGGGTGTGAACTCATCGAATGGAGGTGTGTGAAGTCGTGGAATGGAGGTGTGTGAAGTCAAAGAATGGAGGTGTGTGAAGTCAAACAATAATGGTGTGTGAAGTCACAGAATGGAGGTGAATGAATTCATAGAATGGAGGTGTGTGAACTCATAGAATGGAGGTGTGTGAAGTGACAATGTAGGTGTGTAAAGTCATAGAATGGAGGTGTGTGAAGTCATAGAATGGAGGTGTGTTAAATCAAAATGGAGGTGTGTGAAGTCACAGAATTGAGGTGTGTGAAGTCACAGAATGGAGGTGTGTGAAGTCACAGAATGGAGGTGGGCGAAGTCATAGAATGGATGTTTCTGAAGTAACAATGAAGGTGTGTGAAGTCATAGAATGGAGGTGTGTGAAGTCACAGAATGGAGGTGTGTGAAGTCATACAATGGAGATGTGTAAAGTCAGAATGGAGGTGTGTGAAGTCACAGAATGGAGGTGTGTGAACTCAGAATGGAGGTGTGTGAAGTCAAAGAATGGAAGTGTGTGAAGTGAAAATGGATTGTGTGAAGTCAAAGAATGGAGGTGTGTGAAGTCACAGAATGGAGGTGTGTTAAGTCAAAATTGTGGAGTGTGAAGTCACAAATGGAGGTGTGAAGTCAGAATTTAGCTGCGTGAAGTCATAGAATGGAGGTGTGTGAAGTCAGAATGGAGGTGTGTGAAGTCACAGAATGGAGGTGTGTTAAGTCAAAATTGTGGAGTGTGAAGTCACAAATGGAGGTGTGAAGTCAGAATTTAGCTGTGTGAACTCATAGAATGGAGGTGTGTGATGTCACAATGGAGGTGTGTGAAGTCATAGAATGGAGGTGTGTCAAGCCAAAAATGAGGTGTGTGAAGTCATAGAATCTAGGTGTGTGAAGTCATAGAATGGAAGTGTGTGAACTCATCGAATGGAGGTGTGTGAAGTCGTGGAATGGAGGTGTGTGAAGTCAAAGAATGGAGGTGTGTGAAGTCAAACAATAGTGGTGTGTGAAGTCACAGAATGGAGGTGAATGAATTCATAGAATGGAGGTGTGTGAACTCAGAGAATGGAGGTGTGTGAAGTGACAATGTAGGTGTGTAAAGTCATAGAATGTAGGTGTGTGAAGTCATAGAATGGAGGTGTGTGAAGTCAGCATGGAGGTGTGTGAAGTCAAGAAATGAGGTGTGTGAAGTCAAAATGGAGGTGTGTGAAGTCAGAATGGAGGTGTGTTGATTCACAGAATGGAGGTATGTGAACTCAGAATGGAGGTGTGTGAAGTCACAGAATGGAGGTGTGTGAACTCAAAATGGATGTGTGTGAAGTCACCGAAGGTAGGAGTGTGAAGTCACATAATGGAGGTGAGTGAAGTCAAAATGGAGATGTGTTACGTCATAAAATGGAGGTGTGTGAAATCATAGAATGGAGGTTTGTGAAATCACAGAATGGAGGTGTGTGAAGTCAGAGAATGGAGGTTTGTGAAGTCATAGAATGGAGGTATGTAAAGTCAAATTGGAGGTGTGTGAAGTCATAGAATGGAGGTGGTTGGAGTCATAGAATGAACGTGTGTGAAGTCAGAGAACTGAGGTGTGTGAAGTCACAGAATTGACGGGTGTGAAGTCATAGAATGGAGGTGTGTGAAGTCACAGAATTCAGGTGTTTATAGTCATATATTGGAGGTGTGTGAAGTCATAGAATTGAGATGTGTGAAGTCATAGAATGGAGGTGTGTGAAGTCACAGAATGGAGGTGTGTGAAGTCATAGAAGGGAGGTGTGTGAAGTCATAGAACGGAGGAGTGTGAATTCACAGAATGGAGGTGTGGGAAGTAACAGAATGGAGGTGTGTGAAGTCAAAGAATGGAGGTGTGTGAACTCAGAATGGAGGTGTGTAAAGTCACAGAATGGAGGTGTGTGAAATCATAGAATGGATGTGTGTGAATTCATAGAATGGAGGTGTGTGAAGTCACAAAATGGAGGTGTGTGAAGTCACAGATTGGAGGTGTGTGAACTTAGAATGGAGGTGTTTGACGTCACAGAATGGAGGTGTGTGAAGTCATAGAATGGAATTGTGTCAAGTCATAGAATGGAGGTGTGTGAAGGCACAGAATGGAGGTGTGTGAAGTCACCGAATGGAGTTGTGTGAACTCAGAATGAAGGTGTGTGAAGTCACAGAATGGAGGTTTGTGAAGTCATAGAATGGATGTTTCTGAAGTAAGAATGAAGGTGTGTGAAGTCACAGAATGGCGGTGTGTGAACTCATAGAATGGAGGTGTGTGAAGTCACAGAATGCAGGTGTGTGAATTCAGAATGGAGGTGTGTAGTCATAGTTTGGAGGTGGGTGAAGTCATAAAAAGGAGGTGTGGGAAATCATAGAATGGAGGAGTGTGAAGTCATAGAGTGCAGGTGAGTGAAGTCACAGATTCGAGGTATGTGAAGTCATAGAATGGAGGTGTGTGATGTAAAAATGGAGTGTGCGAAGTCATAGAATAGAGGTGTGTGAAGTCAGAATTGAGGTGTGTGAAGTCATAGATGGAGTTGTGTGAAGTCATAGTATGGAGGTGTGTGAAATCATAGAATGGAGTTTTGTGAAGTCACAGAATGGAGCTGTGTGAATTCAGAATGGAGGTGTGTGAAGTCATAGAATGGAGGTGTGTGAAGTCAGAATGGAGATGTGTGAACTCATAGAATGGAGGTGTGTGACGTCACAATGGCAGTGTGTGAAGTCATAGAATGGAGGTGTGTGAAGTCACAGAATGGCGGTGTGTGAAGTCATAGAATGGAGTTTTGTGAAGTCATAGAATGGAGGTGTATGAAGTCACAGAATGGAGGTGTGTGAAGTCACAGAATGGAGGTGTGTCAACTCAGAATTTAGGTGTGTGAAGTCACAGAATGGAGGTGTGCGAAGTCATAGAACGGAGGTGTGTGAAGTCATAGAATGGAGGTGTGTGAAGTCAAAATGGAGGTGTGTGAAGTCACAGAATTGAGGTGTGTGAACACAGAATGGAGGTGTGTGAAGTCAAAGAATGGAGGTGTGTGAAGTCATAGTATGGAGGTGTGAGAAGTCATAGAAGTTATGTTTGTGAAGTAAGAATGAAGGTGTGTGAAGTCACAGAATTGAGGTGTGTGACGTCACAGTATGGAGGTGTGTGAAGTCATAGAATGGAGGTGTGTGAATTCAGAATGGAGGTGTGTGAAGTCACCGAATGGAGGTGTGTGAACTCAGAATGGGGGTGTGTGAAGTCACAGAAGGAAGGTTTGCGAAGTCACAAATGGAGTTGTGGGAAGTCATAAAATGGATGTTTCTGAGTTAAGAATGAAGGTGGGTGAAGTCATAGAATGGAGGTTTGTGAAGACAAAATTGTGGTGTGTGATCTCATAGAATGGATGTGTGTGAACTCATCGAATGGAGGTGTGTGAAGTCGTGGAATGGAGGTGTGTGAAGTCAAAGAATGGAGGTGTGTGAAGTCAAACAATAGTGGTGTGTGAAGTCACAGAATGGAGGTGAGTGAAGTCATAGAATGGATTTGTGTGAACTCATAGAATGGAGGTGTGTGAAGTGACAATGTAGGTGTGTAAAGTCATAGAATGGAGGTGTGTTATACCAAAATGGAGGTGTGTGAAGTCACAGAATTGAGGTGTGTGAAGTCAAAATAGAGGTGTGTGAGGTCAAAGAATGGAGGTGTGTGAAGTCACAGAATGGAGGAGTGTGAAGTCAAAATGGTGGTGTGTGAATTCACAAATGGAGGTGTGTGAAATCTCAGAATGTAGGTGTGTGAAGTCAAAATGGAGGTGTGTGAAGTCAAAGAATGGAGGTGTGTGAACTCATAGAATGGAGGTGTGTGAAATCATGGAATGGACGTTTTTGAAGTCAAACATTGGAAGTGTGGGAAGTTACAAAAAGGAGATGTGTGAAGTCATAGAATGGAGGTGTGTGAAGTCATAGAATGGAGGAGTGTGAAGTCAGAATGGAGATTTGTGAAGTCGCAGAATGGAGGTGTGTGAAGGCATAGAATGTTGGTGTATGAAGTCATAGAAGGGAGGTGTATGAAGTCATAGAATGGAGGTGTGTGAAGTCAGAGTGCAGGTGTGTGAAGTCATAGAATGGAGGTTTGTGAAGTCATGGACTGGATGTGTGTGAAGTCATAGAATGGAAGTGTGTGAAGTCATAGAATGGAGGTGTGTGATGTCATCGAATGGAGGTGTGTGAAGTCATAGAATGGAGATGTGTGAATTCACATAAGGGAGGAGTGTGAAGGCACAGAATGGACGTGTGTGAAGTCAAAATGGAGGTTTGTGAAGTCATAGAATGGAGGTGTGTGAAGTCATAGAATGAAGGTGTGTGAAATCACAGAATGGAGGCGTATGAATTCGCAGAATGGAGGTGTGTAAAGACACAGAGTGGAGATGTGTGCATTCACAGAGTGGAGCTGTGTGAAGTCATAGAAAGGAGGTTTGTGAAGTCACAGAATGGAGGTGTGTGAACTCATAGAATGGAGGTGTGTGAAGTCACAGAATGGAGGTGTGTGAAGTCAAATTGGAGTTGTGTGAAGTCATATAATGGAGGTGTGTCAACTCAGAAAGGAGGTGTGTGAAGTCATAGAATGGTGGTGTGTGAAGTCATCGAATGGAGGTGTGTGAAGTCAGAATGGAGATGTGTGAACTCATAGAATGGAGGTGTGTGACGTCACAATGGAAGTGTGTGAAGTCATAGAATGGAGGTGTGTGAAGTCACAGAATGGCGGTGTGTGAAGTCATAGAATGGAGTTTTGTGAAGTCATAGAATGGAGCTGTGTGAAGTCAGAATGGAGGTGTGTAAAGTCACAGAATGGAGGTGTGTCAACTCAGAATTTAGGTGTGTGAAGTCACAGAATGGAGGTTTGCGAAGTCATAGAAGGGAGGTGTGTGAAGTCATAGAATGGAGGTGTGTGAAGTCAAAATGGAGGTGTGTGAAGTCACAGAATGGAGGTGTGTGAACACAGAATGGAGGTGTGTGAAGTCAAAGAATGGATGTGTGTGAAGTCATAGAATGGAGGTGTGTGAACTCATAGAATGGAGGTGTGTGAAGTGACAATGTAGGTGTGTAAAGTCATAGAATGGAGGTGTGCTAAATCAAAATGGAGGTGTGTGAAGTCACAGAATTGAGGTGTGTGAAGTCAAAATAGAGGTGTGTGAGGTCAAAGAATGGAGGTGTGTGAAGTCACAGAATGGAGGAGTGTGAAGTCAAAATGGTGGTGTGTGAATTCACAAATGGAGGTGTGTGAAATCTCAGAATGTAGGTGTGTGAAGTCAAAATGGAGGTGTGTGAAGTCAAAGAATGGAGGTGTGTGAACTCATAGAATGGAGGTGTGTGAAATCATGGAATGGAGGTTTGTGAAGTCAAACATTGGAAGTGTGGGAAGTTATAAAAAGGAGATGTGTGAAGTCATAGAATGGAGGTGTGTGAAGTCATAGAATGGAGGAGTGTGAAGTCAGAATGGAGATTTGTGAAGTCACAGAATGGAGGTGTGTGAAGGCATAGAATGTTGGTGTATGAAGTCATAGAAAGGAGGTGTATGAAGTCATAGAATGGAGGTGTGTGAAGTCAGAGTGCAGGTGTGTGAAGTCATAGAATGGAGGTGTGTGAAGTCACAGAATGGAGGTCTGTGAAGTCATAGAATGGAGGTGTGTGAAGTCATAGAATGGATGTTTCTGAAGTAAGAATGAAGGTGTGTGAAGTTATAGAATGGAGGGGTGTGAAGTCAAAATGGAGGTGTGTGAACTCATAGAATGAAGGTCTGAGAACTCATAGAATGGAGGTGTGTGAAGTCATGGAATAAAGGTGTGTGAAGTCAAAGAATGCAGCTGTGTGAAGTCAAACAAAAAAGGTGTGTGAAGTCACAGAATGGAGGTGTGTGAACTCAGAATGGAGGTGTGTGAAGTCATAGAACGGAGGTGTGAAGTCATAGACTGGAGGTGTGTGAAGTCATAGAATGGAGGTGTGTGAAGTCATAATGGAGGTGTGTGAAGTTACAGAATTGAGGTGTGTGAAGTCACTGAATGGAGGTGTGTGAAGTCAAAGAATGGAGGTGTGTGAAATCATAGAATGGAGGTGTGTGATCATAGAATGGATGTTTGTGAAGTAAGAATGAAGGTGTGTTAAGTCATAGAATGGAGGTGTGTGAAGGCACAGATTGGAGGTGTGTGAAGTCATAGAATGGAGCTGTGTGAAGTCATAATGGAGGTGTGTGAAGTCATAGAATGGAGGTGTGTGAACTCACAATGGAGGTGTGTGAAGTCAAAGAATGGAGGTGTGTGAAGCCAGAATTGAGGTGTGTGAAGTCACAGAATTGAGGTGTGTGAACTCAGAATGGAGGTGTGTGAAGACACAGAATGGAGGTGTGTGAAGTCACAGAATGGAGGTGTGTGAAGTCAAAATGGAGGTGTGCGAACTCATAAAATGGAGATGTGTGAAGTCATGGAATGGAGGAGTGTGAAGTCCAAAAATGGAGGTGTGTGAAGTTAAACAATGGTGGTGTGTGAAGTCACAGAATGGCGGTGTGTGAAGTCAACGAATGGAAGTGTGTGAAGTCAAAATGGAGGTGTGTGAAGTCACAGAATGGAGGTGTGTGAGGTCACAGAATGGAGCTGTGTGAAGTCATAGAATGGAGGTGTGTGAAGTCACAGAATGGAGATGTGTGAAGTCACAGAATGGCGGTGTTTGAAGTCACAGATTGGAGGTGTGTGAAGTCACAGAATGGAGGTGTGTGAACTCACAATGGAGGTGTGTGAAGTCCCAGAATGGAGGTGTGTGAAGTCAAACAATAAAGGTGTGTTAAGTCACAGAATGGAGGTCTGTGAAGTCATAGAATGGAGGTGTGTTAAGTCACAGAATGGAGGTGTGTGAACTCAGAGAATGGAGGTGTGTGAACTCAGAATGGAGGTGTGTGAAGTCACAGAACGGAGATTTGTGAAGTCACAGAATCTAGGTGTGTGAAGTCATAGAATGGAGGTGTGGGAAGTCATAGAATTGAGGTGTGTGAACTCATAATGGAGGCGTGAGAAATCACAGAATTGTGGTGTGTGAAGTCATAGAATGGAGGTGTGGGAAGTCATAGAATGGAGGTGTGTGAAGTCAGAACGGAGGTGTGTGAACTCAGATTGGAGGTGTGGGAAGTCACAATGGAGGTGTGCAAATTTATAGAATGGAGGTGTGTGAAGTCACAGAATGGAGGGGTGTGAAGTCAAAGAATGGAGGTGTGTGAAGTCATAGAATGGAGGTGTGTGAAGTCATAGAATGGAGGGATGTGAAGTCATAGAATGGAGGTGTGTGAAGTCACAGAATGAAGGTGCGTTAAGTCACAGAATGGAGGTTTGTGAACTCAGAATGTACGTGTGTGAAGTCACAGAATTGGAGGTGTGGGAAGTCATAGAATGGAGTTGTGTGAAGTCACAGAATGGAGGTGTGTGAATTAATAGAATGTAGGTGTGAGAAATCATAGAATGGAGGTGTGTGAATCACAGAATGGAGGTGTGGGAAGTCACAGAATGCAGGTGTGTGAAGTCAGAATGGAGGTGTGTAGTCATAGATTGGAGGTGGGTGAAGTCATAAAAAGGAGGTGTGGGAAATCATAGAATGGAGGAGTGTGAAGTCATAAAATGGAGCTGTGTGAAGTCACAGAATGGAGGTGTGCCAACTCAGAATTTAGGTGAGTGAAGTCAAAGAATGGAGGTGTGCGAATTCATAGAAGGAGAGGTGTGTGAAGTCATAGAATGGAGGTGTGTGAAGTCAAATGGAGGTGTGTGAAGTCACAGAATTGAGGTGTGTGAACACAGAATGCTGGTGTGTGAAGTCAAAGAATGGAGGTGTGTGAAGTCATAGTATGGAGGTGTGAGAATTCATAGAATGTATGTTTGTGAAGTAAGAATGAAGGTGTGTGAAGTCACAGAATGGAGGTGTGTGAAGTCAAAATGGTGGTGTGTGAATTCACAAATGGAGGTGTGTGAAGTCACAGAATGTAGGAGTGCGAAGTCAAATGGAGGTGTGTGAAGTCAATGAATGGAGGTGTGTGAACTCATAGAATGGAGGTGTGTGAAATCATGAAATGGAGGTTTGTGAAGTCAAACATTGGAAGTGTGGGAAGTAACAAAAAGGAGATGTGTGAAGTCATAGAATGGAGGTGTGTGAAGTCATAGAATGGAGGTGTGTGAATTCACGTAAGGGAGGTGTGTGAAGGCACAGAATGGACGTGTGTGAAGTCATAGAATGGAGGTGTGTGAAGTCATGGAATGGAGGTGTGTGAAAGCACAGAATGGAGGGGTATGAATTCCCAGAATGGAGGTGTGTAAAGACACAGAGAGGAGATGTGTGCATCACAGAGTGGAGGTGTGTGAAGTCATAGAAAGGAGGTTTGTGAAGTCACAGAATGGAGGTGTGTGAAGTCAGAATGGAGGTATGTGAACTCATAGAATGGAGGTGTGTGAAGTCACAGAATGGAGATGTGTGAAGTCAAATTGGAGTTGTGTGAAGTCATATAATGGAGGTGTGTCAACTCAGAAAGGAGGTGTGTGAAGTCACAGAATGCAGGTTTGTGAAGTCAGAATGGAGGTGTGTAGTCATAGATTGGAGGTGGGTGATGTCATAAAAAGGAGGTGTGGGAAATCATAGAATGGAGGAGTGTGAAGTCATAGAGTGCAGGTGAGTGAAGTCACAGATTCGAGGTCTATGAAGTCATAGAATGGAGGTGTGTGATGTCAAAATGGAGGTGTGTGAAGTCATAGAATAGAGGTTGTGTGAAGTCAGAATTGAGGTGTGTGAAGTCATAGATGGAGTTGTGTGAAGTCATAGTATGGAGGTGTGGGATATCATAGAATGGATTTTTGTGAGTCACAGAATGGAGCTGTGTGAATTCAGAATGGAGGTGTGTGAAGTCATAGAATGGAGGTGTGTGAGTCAGAATGGAGATGTGTGAACTCATAGAATGGAGGTGTGTGACGTCACAATGGAAGTGTGTGAAGTCATAGAATGGAGTTTTGTGAAGTCATAGAATGGAGCTGTGTGAAGTCAGAATGGAGGTGTGTGAAGTCACAGAACGGAGTAGTGTGTCAACTCAGAATTTAGGTGTGTGAAGTCAAAGAATGGAGGTGTGCGAAGTCATAGAAGGGAGGTGTGTGAAGTCATAGAATGGAGGTGTGTGAAGTCAGAATGGAGGTGTGTGGAAGTCATAGTATTGAGATGTGTGAACACAGCATGGAGGTGTGTGAAGTCAAAGAATGGAGGTGTGTGAAGTCATAGTATAGAGGTGTGTGAAGTCATAGAATGTATGTTTGTGAAGTAAGAATGAGGTGTGTGAAGTCACAGAATTGAGGTGTGTGACGTCACAGAATGGAGGTGTGTGAAGTCATAGAATGGAGGTGTGTGAATTCAGAATGGAGGTGTGTGAAGTCACCGAATGAAGGTGTGAGAACTCAGAATGGAGTTGTGTGAAGTCACAGAATGAGGTTGCGAAGTCACAAATGGAGTTGTGGGAAGTCATAAAATGGATGTTTTCTGAAATAAGAATGAAGGTGGGTGAAGTCATAGAATGGAGGTTTGTGACGACAAAATTGTGGTGTGTGAACTCATAGAATGGATGGGTGTGAACTCATCGAATGGAGGTGTGTGAAGTCGTGGAATGGAGGTGTGTGAAGTCAAAGAATGGAGGTGTGTGAAGTCAAACAATAATGGTGTGTGAAGTCACAGAATGGAGGTGAATGAATTCATAGAATGGAGGTGTGTGAACTCATAGATGGAGGTGTGTGAAGTGACAATGTAGGTGTGTAAAGTCATAGAATGGAGGTGTGTGAAGTCATAGAATGGAGGTGTGTTAAATCAAAATGGAGGTGTGTGAAGTCACAGAATTGAGGTGTGTGAAGTCACAGAATGGAGGTGTGTGAAGTCACAGAATGGAGGTGGGCGAAGTCATAGAATGGATGTTTCTGAAGTAACAATGAAGGTGTGTGAAGTCATAGAATGGAGGTGTGTGAAGTCACAGAATGGAGGTGTGTGAAGTCATACAATGGAGATGTGTAAAGTCAGAATGGAGGTGTGTGAAGTCACAGAATGGAGGTGTGTGAACTCAGAATGGAGGTGTGTGAAGTCAAAGAATGGAAGTGTGTGAAGTGAAAATGGATTGTGTGAAGTCAAAGAATGGAGGTGTGTGAAGTCACAGAATGGAGGTGTGTTAAGTCAAAATTGTGGAGTGTGAAGTCACAAATGGAGGTGTGAAGTCAGAATTTAGCTGCGTGAAGTCATAGAATGGAGGTGTGTGAAGTCAGAATGGAGGTGTGTGAAGTCACAGAATGGAGGTGTGTTAAGTCAAAATTGTGGAGTGTGAAGTCACAAATGGAGGTGTGAAGTCAGAATTTAGCTTTGTGAACTCATAGAATGGAGGTGTGTGATGTCACAATGGAGGTGTGTG